>DWLO01001463.1:0-14911 GCA_018245335.1 Dalla quadristriga
TAACAACACCAGAGGAGTCGCCAATGCGTCGCTGGCCCTGAAGGAGAGCTCTTTTTGCACCTTTTTTGAAGAACCCCTTGTCATAGCCGCGAAAACCTCAGACGGAAGCTCATCCCACAACTTTCGAACCGTTTCGTGGAGGACCGCCATGAATCCAGTTTGTGCGGATGAAACCTCAGTCTTCGGCGAGTGGTGCGATGGAGGAATGGTGGCGTTGGCATCATAATTTCTAGTTCCTGGGAGCACATACCATTGTAGAGCTGGTAGAACACGCAGAGGGAACCTACGTCCCTCCGTAAACTAAGGGGTTCTAATCTATTAGTAATCCTGGGATTGTTGACGATTCAGCGATTCAGCGTTTCAGCGATTTAAGGAGGTGGCAAAGTTAGTATGGAAAAAAATTTAGGCGCGCAGCGGTTATGGTTGTATCATACAGTATTAGGAAGGATTAAAATAAATAATAACTTAAAAGAGCAGTGTGTCAAGAGTACTCGTTCACTGAATATATACATTTAATCACAGGAAGATGATACACTGTGCCAAATTTCACTAACGGCGTAGTGTGAGTCACCCAGTGTTCTATGGAACCATTATTTACCGCTTTATGTAACACAACTGTTACAAAATTTACAGTTACAGCTTTCAACGTAATAAGCACAGTTCCTTTGTTTCAGCCATTGAAACGCTGAAAAACAACGATACAAAATACTATTGTGACCGTTTCGAGGTCTCCACTTCGTGTTTGAATCGAAGATATGTACGCATTTAACTGCATTTTGTTGCTATTTCGCTCCAGAAAATTGCATTTGAACTTTTATCTATAAATATAAAATATAATAGAATAGAAAGAATAGGAATAATTTATCTGGAACAGTCTACACGGCATAATACATACACAATAATTTAAAATAAAACTAAATACTTAAAAAATATCTGTTTGCAATGCTGCACCTCGTGCTCCAAAAGGCGTCCACAGCTTAGCCTTGCAGCCCTGATTTTCAGTGGAGCCTTAATTGGAAAGGTATTCCGACGACGATTAAGTAGATTTAAGTATTAAATTTATAGTAAATCTAAGAAACGCCTTAAATTATATTAAGATTTTTAAATTATTAATTCCTCTCTTATTCCATAGTATTAAGGCATCTAAGTGTCCAATAACGACTTCAAACTGTCTGAATCTCGACTTTCAAAAACGGCACCAAAAATACATACTAAAATTGGTTTCTTTCTCCTACATCAGTGTCATACGAAATAATGGTTGCGTCATCGAACATTTTGAGCTTATATATCGTATATCGTTTCGAATTCTCGGCTTCGACATTTAAGTGGTCAACTATATACTTACAAACCTTTTAAAGATGTGAAATCTTTTTATTTTCAATTTTTACGGATTACATATTTGCTGCATTTTTTCATTTTATATAGTTGAACCTACCTAGCATTCTCGTTTTCACCCACAGTCAATTGGTAGACAATGCCGGATTGCATTTTGTAATATATACATAAATAAACGCTTACACATTCAGGATTCCCTGTGTTTCGGGTGGCGGACACACACAGAAAACTCAACACAATTTAACGCCCAAGACCCGTTTACAAACATTTATTTGCTAAATAAATGTCTGCCTCGGCCGGGGAACTAGCCCGGGACCCATGGCTCGTCAGACCGGATCACTGACAAACGCGCCACCGAGTCTTCAAATACCTACAATCTACATGTTGTATAATGTTATTTGAGAGGCGTAAACACAAATAAAACACAGATTTATTATTGGAAACTTCAGACATATAGTAGTAGCGGCTGTAGCGTATTTGTCTCTATATAATTTATTTTTTATTTTTTATTCGGTATATTCAGAATATACTTGTTAAGTCCATGAGCAAGTTCGAGTAAACGGTGTAATTAATTATATAACTTTTGAGTCTACCACAAACATACACAATATTTATCACAATAGTCAAGTATTACAAGTATCTCCTATTATTAACTAGGGGATTAGCTCAAAGGAAAACTTTGAAGGAAAATATAACTTATCAACACGCTACCTACTTCTTTGAAACAATTTGTTACATCTGTACCTATATGTATCTGACGTACATCTATGCTATATCTATCACCAATAATGTCTTATTAATTGGCCTATTTCATGAATCATCCGAAGCGTGCAAGAATGTTCCGGGAGGATTATTGAAGCTGTCTCAAGATTATGTGGTAATTGTTTTTCAGTGACAGGAAAATTCTCAAATTACAGCGGAAAATCAAATAGAACCCGATGCGTCTTCAGGAGCATCAACGTATCAGCGACCGACTAGAATAGGTCTAGCGTGCCACTTTTCTATGTAATATGTTGTTCAACCTCTACGAAGTCGCAGTCAGGGCAATTGGGCGACTGTATTCGACCCATCAGGTAACCGAACTTATTTAATAGAATGTGTCCCGATCGAATTCTAAATGCAATGTCATTTCTACTTAATGAACATTTATCAATCCAAGATATAGTCAAGGGCTCGCTCTGCATAGTTTTATGCCATATTCCCTTGTCCCGTGATCGTTCATCGAAGTACTGCTTCCACAATCTATGACAGTACCCTTTAATATTGTATACAAAATCAGCAGTCTTGACCAGATTGGCACCTGCTCAAAATGTGCTTGTCTAGCGAGAGTATCAGCTTCCTCGTTACCACAGATATTTACGTGCGATGGTATCCATTGTAGTGCAATTATTTTTCCTTTTCTTTTAAGCTCTAAAATAGAATTGATTATACTGTAGGCTATCGGCATACATCGCACCGGCGAGTTAGCCCGAGCCAAATTTGGTCATGTGAACTGAAATAAAAAAAAACACAATTTTTAGGCGGGCGGATCCGCGGGCAAAGTATAGTTGGTATTAACTAACTACAACTAATTAATTTGTGGTAGCTATGTATGACGATAGTCTACCTACACGTATTACTTATACACTTAACAGTGTTCGAAGTTCATCTCACAATTAACCCGCTGCACTGGTTCTCATTATTTGTATTTTTAATCACTCATTGAGATTATTAATTGTATTTGCGGCAATTAAAGAGGATAAATGTATCGGATGTCTTCTCTCCGCGACGCGACATGCAACAGTTTGAGTAATACTTCCTGTATGATGATTTACAGGTTTACATAAAATACTGCGAGTAGATAGAGGATAGATTAGTAGTCAGTTTGTTGGAAGAAGTAACGTGGCCAAAAAGTGAATCAACGTTTTAATACAAGGTCCATGTATCTAAGTAATTAATACTTATTATTTCCATGGAACCACCCCTTCAACGTCATCTGGCATGTCAAAAAAAAGAACAAAGAGATAATTGCGTTATCTGAGTTAGCTAAGAATGCGAAGACGCTATAGACAGTTCCCCATCCCCATGCCCAATAACATATTAAACAGGAATTACAATAAAGCGACAACATTTTGAATAGGAGTAAACAAAAATAATTCTAACCCATCGAAAAATTTAGGCCGATGTGACCTGAATTCGTGACCTTGAACTTGGCAACTTCACAAAGAAGAAAAGAAAACAGTAGGTATAGAGGTTACCTCGATCTTATCACGGGCACATTAAACTAGAGTATTTCATGTTTTTGAAACCGTAATTTTTTAATAATGCTTTACTTCAGGTTCATTTTGTCTTGTTAGTATCTTATTTATTTGTTAAACCTTTCAACATTTTGGTATTTAATTTGTTGTTAAACTACAGTATATATAGTTTCTAAGTTATGATGTTTTTAAGTAAGAAATATATTTACATCCAAATTACCTCAGTGCCTGGAGTCGATATTATTCGAGCAGTGTGTATTGCCAGTTCGGTCCATACATCCTTACAACCATCCATCAGGATTGATGGATGGAAGTAATGATGTTATCCAGCTACAGATTATAAAACATGAGTTATTTCGGCTGATTGCCGATATTGTGGCAAATTTTTAACCTTGTACAAAGTACACACTACATAAAGTATATTCAGATCAGAATAAATTGAATTTCCGACCGTGGAGAGACCGAAGGAGACATGCTTAACTTGGCTATTGTCACGAAAGTTTTACCTACTTCACGGAATAACCTTACTTGAAATATATCTGAAATTTATGAACCTCTGTGACGTCCTATTCGTGCTAGGAACTTATCACCGTACCTACTCTTCAATGTCAATCTAAAGTAGCAGTACAGCTTTGAAGTCAGTCAGTATTTTAATAAACAAAAGTATTTATGAGTTTCAGGAGTTAAATACTTAATGATAACGTTGTAACTAAAATTTTTAGGATTCCGAATTCCAAAAGTAAATTGAAATGTATGAGTATACTATGTTAATTGTTATCTGCTACTCTTCAGAAAGAATATAATAGCTTCGTGTATGTTTCAAATCAAACGAACGATTGTATGATAATATTATCTCTACACAGGTTTTACCTATAAACCTATTGATAATTTCAATGCCTCTATTAATGAAAAATCGCTTCAGTTGAAGTTTAAATTTAATTTTTCGTGACCTATTTTTTGTAGTTAAGTATTTGTCACCAATATTCAATCAATTCTTGTCTTTGTGCGCCCTATGCAAGTGTTGCGTTACAGTATTTAATGTACATTTCAAGTTCCGTTCCTACGATAATATACGAATAGACTGACAGCATTGTGAATTTGATTTTAGTTTAGACTCTTTTCGACTTTGTTCGGTGAGGAATTATATCAACAAAATCACATAAAATTAAGTATTCCTTCTGTGCTTAATTAATTCACTACAATCGGCTACTTTTATTTTTAATAATAAAATAATATATTCTACGTTCCTTCAAAGAAATGTACTAGAAAGTGGCCAAGGACAAGTACGTGTAGCATTTAGTTTTGTTTCTTGAGTCTTGTGCTAGTAATTCATTAGCGTGACCTTAACAACGAAAGAAAACTGTAGTCATGGTAATGTCATATGTTACTGGATGTATAGTCTGTAGGTTTGCTGTTGCAATGTTTTAAAGAAAAAACGTGAATTTATATAGTTTGTTACTAATATTTTAAAGTTCCTTATGTAAATGTACATGATAGAATATTTTGCTTCATTCACTTGTGGTCAATACATTATTATTAGCTTGGTTAATGATTTACCAAGTATCAGCAAAATGTGTGTCCTAGTCATTTCCCGTACCAAGAGGTTGTTAATAAAGCGATGTGTTGATGACCCTAGGTATCACCGTTTTGAAATCCAGAACTGACTCCTCAAAAAATTAGATGAACTCATCCTGAACTACTCAGTATGTCTTTTGGTTCATCTTTGAGAACATTATGGAAAAATCTTAGGTTCTTTTTTAAAAATACAAATAACGTTGAATATTCCGAGGTATTTATTCAGAGATCTGCCAGGGATTCAATTCCCGGTCTCTCAAAGTGGAAGGAACAATAAATAGGCTATGACTGCTTAAATTAATGAATAGTTCATTGAATAATAAGGGTTGACTGGTGGAGATTGCCATTAGGCATTAAGTCCGCCCTTCCCAATCACTAGATAAATCTTTGCAATAAAGTGTGAAATAATTATAAAAAATAGTAGATAAGTTAAGTCTATTCTTCAATTTTTTACAGCTGTTCTTCTTACTGAGCTTATAGAAATAAACTCAACTGATATCCAATCGTAATAGTCGATAAATATTTTACAGTAATTGCTACATTACTGTTTGGATTATACCGTTTATTCCATGTTTGTGTACACAAAGCATTTCTTAACAATGGCGCCCTTGACCTCGGTTGTGTGGTGACTTCACCAGCCACCACCTCTGCCACGCACTGGAAGCCACCCTCATGTTAGTCACCGCAGACAATGGCGTCGTCACAGCCTCGAAAGGTCCTATGAAGGTTGCACACCTCACGGCATACCCCGTCATCCACATACAATATTTGGTTTTTTATCCATATAAGTGGGGCGATGAGTATTTAGAAAATGTTGACTTCGCAGAACCGACAGCCCGATAAGTGGTCTGGAAATCGGAATGTGTAGTAGAAATCAAATCAAAAGCGAGTCGTTTCGATGACACGATTCCGAAATCTTATGTCCGTTGACGTCCGTGATGTCCGTTTAGTTACCACGGAAAATTATTTTTGTGTGTAGTAATTTCTTATTTACACATTTGGAATTTAAATTTATTTGTTTACGTTACTGTTGTTACGTAAGTAGATAGAAAGATACGAATTAGTTGGGGATGAAATGATATACTGAATGCCTGGCTCTGACACTAACTACATGGCAGTCAGTGGCGCCCTTTTGGGGACAAAAGTCTGCTATTCAACGTTGTAATATGGCTTTTCTCTATAAATTCGGCGATTATTATCACTATGATTATGATTACTTCCTAGGTATTCTTTTTTTCTTAAAAACCTCTTTAGAAAATAGTAAAGTAGAGATAACCCTGCTTTTTTGTTGAGGTTTCAAGCACATGAACGCTTTTATTGTCATGTAAACGATGTAAAAACGGCGTAAAAACGATACAAGCAAACCCAGCAAAAGTTCTCAATATAATGTCGATGGTAATTTTATGCGAGAAGTTTATTTTCATACAGGTATAAATAAAATAAACGCTTACTTACATGTGCAGTATTGACATAGGCAATAAATTACAAGTCTTAGTTAAGATAAGGATCAAACAGTTTTTCTAGAAGTTTACTAGGAACGACATGCATAACTATTTTATCGTAGGTATGTCATATATTTGTAAGTTCCTGAGTTACAATATGATTGAAGATAAACAAGTGCATGTTAGGTACACACACTCGTAAATAAGCCTTAAATATTTAAATGGTATTGTCTTTGTGTTAGAAAAATTCGGCTAGACTGAGCCGCAAAACTTTTCACTGATATCTCTTAACGAGCTTCGCTTGCTGTAAAATTAAGTTTAACTGGGCAAAGAGGCGGGCGGAGGCTCCTGCGCTCAGCCTTTTATAAGTGGAGGCGGAAAGCGCGCCGCACACTCGCTTTCCGTCGCGACTGCGGTAGGTTGTGCCCCGCGCACCACGATCGCGCGCGTTCTTCTCGCGACACACATTTTCTTTGAAATTTCACGTAATTGCAAAGAAAAAAGTGGTGAACTTTTGGTGATCTAATAGTGCGGTGTGCTTCCACATTTTTTACAACACTTTTTATGCAACGAAAACAGAATAATCAACGCACTATTACAACTCCGAACGTGATTGCACCAGTGAAACAAAAAATATCGATGTTTCATCTAGTAAGGATTACGTACAACCCCAGGAATTAGATTTACAAGCATGTAAGTAGTTCAAACCTTATCTTGTTAGTATTGAATTGAATTGACTTTTCTTTTTTAAGATGTAGGTCAGTATGGAAATCCAAAGGTAAAAGTTTTGTGCCAGCTGAATGTGTACCTTTTATAAGGATTTCATTTTGAATTCAGAACAGTTTTTTGAGGATGTAGAATTCGCTAAATAGCAACTTAACTTTAAATCAATATTATCTTAATCATAAGGAAGACCTGAGAGTGTCCCAACAAAATAATAAACATATGAGTTAATCGTAGTAAACAAACAAGTTCATGGAAAAATATAATGAATAGATAAAAACAAATAAACCTCACGACTTATTTTAATAAGAAATACCGAACTATTGGCAATAAACATCTTTGCTACAAACCATTTGCGGTACAGTGCAGGGTAATAGTCTCTCCATGCAACTAAAGAGTACTGGAAGGAACTCCACCACGCTGATCCAGTGCGGGTTGGTAGACAAAGTTAGAGGTACATATTTTGTTTAAAATATCACATTGTTTTACAAATTGCTCCTGGAAACGGGACGGTCGTCGCTCGTAGAAGCGAACCTCATTATCAGATAAATTCGGCGGATAAGGCCATTCAACACTATCTCACTGATAACGCCAGATCTCTTTAGTAGGTGGGCTCATTGTATAAAATTCCTTAGTTTTATACGTGGATCCTACTCTAGTGTATACCAATTGTAGTTCATCTGTATCAAGTTAAAAAATGTCGAATATGATGTTGGGGTTAAAATAACATCGATATTAAAGTGTTTGCTATGACTTCTAGCGTAAATAGTTACAGTTCATTATCTTTTAGTGAAATAGTGTGTGTATGTACTTTTACTATTATTTGCACAACATTTCGGGGATTGATATATAGGTAAGGATTATTTTCTATAATTCATTAGTAAAGTTATTTATCCGTCACATAAGTCCATCTACATAAGTTCAATGATTCCCGTTCATGTTAGAACCGCAAACATTTATGACGAAACGTGCTATTCGACTACGAATGCTATTTAAGGGTTCAGTCGTCACAAGGAAAACATTGATACAAAGTTAACATAAGGAACAATATTAAATTAACACCTTGTGGCGCATGTGTATAGGAAATTACGGAAACAATTTTTTATATTGTTGATTTTATTTTAGTTGTTTGACGTTTTAGTAATGACTAATCAAATGGTTCTTAAATCTTGAAGGAATTTTGCACCGCAGTAAAAGTTCCAAATGAATTTACGTCACGTACTTTTATAGCTTGCGAGCAAGACCTGGGCCATGCTGGTTGCAAGCTTGGAAGTCTGCAGACCACATTCGATGCCGAAAAGTTTTTTCTGAAAAGTTCTGAGGCTGAGTGCATATTAATTACTGAGCATGCGATATTATCTCAAAATTTGTCTAGGAAATAAGTACCTATTTTTGTAAATACTTTTCTTTTTTGTGTATACGTCTCAACTTGGCAAGTGATTGTTCATTAATTGTTTGTCATTTTAGTTTTAGTTATAATGTTTTATTGTTCTGTATAAATCATTGGAGAACTATTAAATAAAATAAAAATATTATGTTGTTGGTAGACCAAAAATAGGTACGATATAATATTACAGATATAAGTACATATATATATCTACATACATATATATTATAATGAATTCGCGCGACGACATTGACAAGTTCGCTAGGTCCGACTACAGCCATGTTATGAGTATTGATATATAATTAGTATTGCCCGCGAGCTTCCGGAAGCAGGAAGAAAATCTCAGGGTCTCGATGAGAATCTGCACAGTAACCCCGAGAGAGTATACTGCTAGTCGGCACTCATTAACATTCTAGCTTCTTGCTATATATTATCAGAACAGACATAGCTACTCCTCCATGTTAGACCCTGTGGTCATGACGAAACAAACATTTACTGAAAATAGTACTCTTTTTAAATTAAAATTCAAAACCAAGATTTATTGGTATTCATGATGATTTTTACAATGTAACAAATATATAGCGGTATTTGGGGACTACCCGAAATAAATTTAGACTCGTATCATTCCGGAAAATAAACAATTTCCCTATAAAAAGGAATTATATTTTACTTTAATGAATATTGTAACCTGACCATTGATAATGTAAAACAAATCCACTTGAGTATATTGTGGGAGCGTACATTATAAAAGAGACGATAGCCTAGTAGATAAGACTTCGATCTCTTACTCGGGGGTTCTTGGGTTCAAATACTATGAATTTTTTTAAAGTTATGTACACTTTAAGTAATTGATTATCATCGGTGAAGGAAACATCGTGAGGAATCCTGCATGCCTGAGAGTTCTCCATGATGCTCTCAAAGGCACGTGAACTCTGCCAATACACAGTTGGCCAGCGTGGTGGACTATGATCTTACCCTTCTAATCTGAGAGGCGACCCGTGCTGACTTTAATGTCGATAATCTATTACAAATATCATCAGTTAAAATGCAGTAAATCGTTAATACCTTTAGTAAAAATGCAGACAGGGAGACAGGGTTTTTCCTTAATCAATTTTTATCGATTATACGCATGAATACATTCAGTAAAAACCTTTGAAGATCTACAAATACATACCATTGTTAACTTGATGTGGCAATCACTCAATGTCACATGACACAGTGGTGTCTTATTTTTCCAAACATTTATTTACATTTTGTATAATAAGCTGTACATCACTTCAATAGAGATAAAATTAAACTGTGCATGTTTTTGAATATCCGTCACACGTTTTTCTTCTGATGTCTTGTAAACAAAATAAATATTTTTATAATAAAGCAACTTGAAATTTGTATAAATAAATTATAATCTTATTTATGTCAACTAAGTAACTGTTTGTTCAATTCCTTTTATTGGATCAATGAAACGACTGACTCAATTCTCCACAATTTCTTTAACACAGGCCGCGCAATCGCAGTTAAATAAATAACCGTATTTGTCGCTATATTAGCTCAATGTTATTCTTGGCTAACGGCTCTCTCTCTCTCCGGTCAGATTGATTAGACGCCGATTATTTAATTTCACAAACCATAATTGGGAACAGGTTGATTTTCGGGGCAAATTTTTATTGCAATAGTTGTTTATAAGGTAAGAGTTGTATAGTAAAAAGTTTCGTTAAATGAAGTAAGATCTGAATCCAATGTCGGTGAAACCGTGGTTACCTCCGCGGACACGCTTGGGTGAGCGGAAAATTGCTGCGACACTTTGACCGCCTCTGCCGTTTGATTTGCGCTTTCGGTTTCCGACGTTTGAGATCGTAACAACGAAGCCTTCTTTAGATTGTCCAGCTAACATTAGCTAGTTTAATATTTGACAGTTGATTGGAATGTAAAAGCATTATACCTCGGTGTAGGTAGCTTAACGAATTGACAAATGATTGCCAAAACGCAAGTGGCTGCAACCCACCAATTAGTGGCCCACTGCAGGACACGGGTCTCTCCTGCGGATTGACGGTGGTACTACTATGTGTCTTTAATTCTGACCCATTAATTTTCCTATAAACTATGGTTGTGATCCCTATTTTTATATAGGCTCACTACTTTCTAAGATAAGGGGAGAGGGGATGCTATTCGTATATATTCTTCATTATTTTAAAATTATTAAATACCTCAAACGTCCGTATTATTACTTTTTCCGTTCGGTTGATCGAAGAAAATTTGCTGGGACAGACGGATTGACAGCCACACGAGTAATCCTATAAAGGTTCCGTTTTTTCATGGGTTGTACGACATTCAAAAATGGACATGTCCGGCATCGTTACGATATCGAAGCACAATAATCACATTTTTGCACAAAATATTATAAATACTCATATACTCGTAAGACAAACACTAATTTTAAATATGTTTCTTATTACAATTTAAAAAAATCTTGAGTAGCCTTTACACCGATGACAATTAATGTGAAACAATTTATCTTTTATATTGATAACAGTATGTACAGGCAAGCCCTCTTTGAAACTAGGTCATCGACGTCAGTGGGCACCTAGCAATATGGGTGATTGTTATCTTACCTGCTTGAATGATTGCAAGTACCTGGCTTTTTTAAAAATATCAGTCTGCGATAATATCTAATTGCTCCATTGAAATAATACAAAGAGATTCCGCGCAGCTTTGCGCGCATTAAGTAGACTTTTTCTACATTCAACATTCTAAAATTTTAGTTTTTTGTTTTAATTGTATTTTATAACACATGCTCTGTATTGTATGTTTACAATACAATACAGAGCATGCTGTGGATACCTATAACTATAAGAACAGTAAGAAACAACAGAAAGAAGAACAGTAAGATCCGTAACAAAACTGTATTGTAGATTGTAAACGCTGTCTGTATCTTATGTTGATAATCCAATAAATTAAATTAAATACACATAGGTACTCGTAGTATAGGTACTTTCCAATTTTTCTATTTATTTTTCTTGAATTTAAGCTGGAATGAGTAAGTTAGTCAGGTGCATTACAGATTGAGTAAAACAATATGCATAGTGACTAGTCATAGTAAATGACAAAGTGACTCATAGCGGATATAATGCGTCTTGAGTGTTGTGACCCTTATATTTGTTTACACATGTAGTAGCGGTAGTAGTACCTACGTACCTATTTACCTAATTACATAATTTTGTTTCAGATTCTAACACAACGTGCATTGAAGTCGACATATCGAAGAAACAAGAGATCAATGTGAATTTTAGATAAATATTTGTAACCGACGGGTTAAGAGATATTTTATACTAAGACTAATAATGAAATTAAGCTCAATTTAAAAGACGATAAATAATTTTGATACACATAGATTGTAGAACAAATGAGCTTATTAAGTAGAACAAGAAAGAGCAAATCATCGAGTAGGATGGCGTTTATTAATTTGAGAAGTAGTTTAAGGATATTATGGACTGCGGTGGCAACGCTCGTCTTCCTTAGCAGAACTAGCGCAGCCCCAGCCTTCGGAGACACCGATAAGGCTATGGTAAGTCACTTGCCTATCTTTCTGTACCTCCTATAGCAACAGCGGAGATTTCGAATTATTTTTCGATAGTGATTCGTTCTATGTTGAGTTGGTTCCGGGTCTTGAACTTTTTAAAAATGTATTACTTTTAACGTTTGCTTGGTACGTCTTTGGAAAAAACGACATTATATTCACATGTTCGGAATGCTTTTATACACTGCTAATGTACTTCTGTCATCAGTCAGAGTATTTATGTAACTCCAGGCAATAATCTGATCTATTAATCAATGCGTCACTGTTTCTTTTACTGTAAATAATAACTGAGTCAAATACGATAAATATACGCTTTTTATAGCGAAGATTTTTAAAGCGCAAAGTTAAATTGGACAAACGTGATGCAACGCAGCATATTGATGACAAAAACAGATCATATTTGACTACCGCTTCATTAGGTTTTTAAAACTGAATTTTTACTAACCACTTTAGTATAAAAACAGATTTAATTTTACGCTACTAAAATGTACCTTTTATGTTTGTAAATTTACGGTTTTAAATATTTCAAACAACGATGCTGTAAAAACTTAATTTCAATCGGATGAGTAACTCTGTTATATTCCGGTAGATGAATAGATATACATTATTAATCGTTAATCGAAATCGGAAATGATCTCGCAGTGGGTTGTACTGAGTCATTTTTCGCGCAATTTTGCACCGGTGCCGTAAAGGTGTTTTTATATTGAATCGGAGTTTTCTGTAGTATGAAGGTAGTAACCATACACGTGATAGCGTTCATTCATAACCAGTATGTTATGCCACTAAGATAAAAAGATCTTTATATCGCTTCAATCTGCTTCATCGCGCTACCTCCGCAAAATAGTATTAGTAACAAGAATATATGAGTCAGCTCGGACTTATGTATTACATATATTATATATAAGTTTTTATTGGTCATTACACCTATTCAATGGCTGCGTCATTTATGTTGTATTTGTAAACCACGATAGCTTGTCGGTTTGTGAATCAATATTTTTCAATATTGATTGTTCTTAACCGAAAGACAATTACTTTGACGTCTTTTTCCAAAAAGCTTGTCATTCACTGTTATACCTTCCTGCTCCGGTGCGTTCTTTTGAGATCCCGGAGTCTTCCTACATGCGCTGGATGGCTGTCGAGGGGGTTTTAGTGGGTAAAAATCTCACATACCCCGGCCTCTCCCCCTAGAGGTCGGGTATCTTTTGAAGATTTCCCCCCCGTAACAAAAAAAAAAAGGCCCTTAATGAGAGATGCGAATGAAACCTATAAGCTAGACTCACATTGGCGTGGTTCTCGACGAGGCAGAGGAAGACGACGTCCTCGCGCATCAGCCGCACAGCGCCGTGCAGCGGCTGTGGCGTCTTGCTCTTCAGCATGCGGTACAGCAGCGCCGACGACATGTGCGCGAAGTCCTCGCCTGGAAGTGACAGGGTTATTGTAGGATATACAAAGGCTCTCAGAAATAGACTGGTGCCCGATTTCATCAACCACCCGTAAGGTTCAAGGGACCCGTAAGTTTTTAGTTTTATGGGATATAAGTTATAAGGGAGCCCTAAGTTTTAAGGGACCCGTATTTTAGTTTTTTGCGACTTCTTAATATTGGTAGAATAGAAGTACGCAATCCCCTAACCTACTTACCTCGCACCCTTTAAACTTAGGTGTGATTGGTGGATTCCCTCCCAGATGGGATGGCTAGGAGCGAAAACTGAAATAGCCGAAGTTCGACACTTCCCTATACCATCCTCATTATTATCACATTTTGCTATGCATGTATTTACATTCAAATGGTTCCTAGCCATAAACCAGTTTTTGTGACAGGTTAATTAAATATTTGCAGAATTGGACCTCACTACATTTTCCTAAATAATCATCGTCACATCTTGCTAATTATATAATTACATTCTAATGGTTCTGAGCTATAAACAGATCATAGATTTACCCATGAAATAGTTTTTGTGGCAGGTAAAACAATTCACTTCTTCAAACCTGTCAAGTCTTCCCAGTGTGCAGAGATGAGGCCAGAACAGTGTTCTTTCAAAGCTGTGGCACCTATTTCATCTGCTGCTGAATAGAATTTTACACATGTCCTGAAACAAGTTGTAAAATTAACAATAATTATTTAGTTTTATGTCTGTCTGTTTTGTGAAATGTAATAGCAGAAGAAATTGGAATTATTATCAGGAGTATATTACTTTTAAATTACTTTCAATATACACTAAGATTTGATGAAACTTTATATGCAAAAATATGCTCCAAATTATGATAACATGTCATAAAGTTGTTGGTGTCAGTCTCCCCTAGTCCATGTTTAAAGTAAAAGTGTAACATTGAGTCAAAAACATAATATTACCTTACGCCAACTGAAGCTATAAGTGCCTGCTCGCACTTCCCAACCAGTCCATACAGTTTGAAACTCGCTGCAGATTTCATGAGTTGTAATGCAAAAGCATCCCCCCGGGACAGGTCCACCACATCTGTATATAACCATTTAAGGAGTGCAGCTCCAACATCATCAGGAAGACTGGACCAATCTGGAATAGTAAAAATTATGTTGCAACTTCGTAATCATAGTAGATTAATATAGTATTTATTTTAACAGTAAGGGGAAATTTAAAAGTATTACAGATACATCATAAAT
>DWLO01001464.1:0-14910 GCA_018245335.1 Dalla quadristriga
GGCAAGTGGCATGCAATCCAATTTGCACATAACGACGCGTGGTATTAAGTTACCGGGGTTGTGCTGACTTGTATAAATTGTATTTGAAAAATTGCATTTTCAATTTTAATAACATAATCCTTAGTGATATTTAGGCAAATGACTCTGTGGCAGGTTGGTTAGTGGCCCTGACTGTCGAGCTGTGGACCCCGGGTTAGATCCCCGGCCGGGGCAGACATTAATTTAGTTAATAAATATTTGTAATCGGGACTTGGGCGTCACATTGTGATGTTTTCTGTGTGGCCCACAAGAGTGTTAACGTTTATTATTTAATTTATAAACAGTAGAGTTATAGTAGCAAGTAGCCATTATCGAGAACTATTTCAATTAGAGCAAAGTCATGTAGTAGCTACCTACGGCCTCTGCCACTCATTAATCCAGCAACCATCCTGAAATAACCGGAGCGCTAGTGGCTCTATCTAGTACGTTGGATAGTAATCTAATCGACTTACCTAATTACCTAAATTAATACATAATTATATTTTTCCCTCATAATAAATGTATAGTTGGCTTCGACGTATAAGTCTTATTCATAATTCGTTTATTGCAGTCGTGCATAAAATCTAGGTTTTACAATTTTGTGTTAGTGTTCGCATGAACCTTGTGAGGGTATTGGAAAGGAGAGTTAGTGTTATTACCCATAAATATTAAATTACAATTAAAAGTGTTACAAATTTGTCAATTATTATCTCGTATGGTCAATCATCAAGTTGATTCCGATTCAAGCTAATAAAATTAAAGTTAAGCCTGCTAACATAATTCTGTTACCAAAATACACTTTTTTGTAGACTTACATACAATCAGAGAAAAAACCCAAAATCACCCTGCTTCAGTACTGATAGATAGAATGGTGATAACTTAATTGCATATCGAATATTCTTGTTAAATGATTACATTAATCATAAATCCTTTTACGTAATTTTCAGCAACCGAACAGGGGCAAGTTGTCTGAAGTTTATGAAAGGAACGGAAAACAGATTATGCACTAATAACCTGTTGATTTCGCTTGGCGATGGAGCTGCTACGGATTGTCCTTGTTCAGCCATTCTTTTTTTCACGAAATTAAAAGCGCAAGTAACGTTTTAAATAAGTAGCCATTTATATAAATAGTCATGATCACGCAATGAAGTATAGTATTTCAATCTGTAACGAACAAGAATACTCTGTCTAACATCCAGGTAGACACTTACACAGTTGTCAAATTAAATTGGACGTGTATATCGATCTCTATGCTATAATTAATAATCAATTTGAAACATAATTAGTGCGAAACGAAGTAGATCTAAAGCAATATTGCATTATTGAATGCTAATTACATAGGTAGTTACAGTAACTTAGAGAAACTAAATTAGATCTTAGAAAATAAAAAGTTGTTTTCGTAAAATAAATGTGATTATAGGCAATTAGGTAGTATGTTGGTGTGATAATAATGTAATACATAATACTAATGTGTAATACGTAATAATAATCTAATAATTTTCGTGCTAGAATTGACACAAACGATATAAGATTTTTTCGAAGCAACGTCCTGGCAGTTCTTCTATTGCGAATCTTGGTCTGTCATTGCATGTAAAATTAGTAATATTAGTAAGTCATATTAGTAATAATATCTTACTTGATACAAATGTATCGTCAACAACACATGTTTAATTTTGTGATTTTCTGTACCTAAGTAGCAAATACTTAATTCAAAAATGAAATTCTCGATGGTATTAATTTCTTTTTAGTATATTAACTAGATAAATAACTCTTGATTAAATTAGGAGAAGCAGAAACTTTTAATGGGCCAGTGGATCAGCTTTCCGATAAGCGAGTAGGCAATTTGGCTTACAATAATCCGCTAGCAGCTCTATTGTGAGCTGCTTTCTCCCATAATGCGCCAATTGATGCCAGTTAAAATGAGATAATGAGAATATTAATACCCAGTAGAACTGAGAAATATTTGTTTTGCATTTATTTACACGTTTTTTCTCGTTTGAACTGAGTACTACTCTACATTTAATCTGTGCTACTAGAAAGGTACTAGCCGAGAGGTATAAAAATACGGAATGTAAATAATGATCAATAAGTCTGATTAACTTTCCCTTCTACTCATATATACCTACCAATATATTAATAATATACCTAACTATTTTCCATAAATATTATAATATTGGATACCACCAATATAAGCTCAGTAAAGTCTTGTTTTTCTAGATTATTTTCTTATCTATGTATTTGTTTGATTCACGTTCCCGTATATTGGATTTGGAACGTCATAAAAAAAGCAAAATATTTTTTTTTAATTTCGCATACGTAGGATGCGCTAGAGTTTGGTTGATTTTCTATTAATTTTATTGTAGGTTTCTTATGGGAACGTAGTTTAATTTCACATTGTGAATACCTTGCATTGCTTAGATCTATAATAATAACAAACGTTACTACAAATTACTCACTAAAATATAAATTCTAGATTTAGATTTGAATTACTTAACGAATGTTAGTAGGTAGAGATAGGTGTTTGCTTTTTCCAACCACCATAGCTTTTCTAGTGGAACTGGTCTGCATTAAGTTTTTTGCACGGTCACGTTTTTATAACTTTCTACAGCGAGTGTTCCATAATGAAGCCTCGCAAGACCTCATGTTTTTACATTAAGTATGGGTTTACGTAGAAAATTATATTTTTGATAAATCTTAATATATTAAAGGCAATGTTCTGATTGGTTAACACATCATCGCCCAGCTTAAACGCCATTACTGTTATAACACTAGGATTGTTGATTTTATAATGTAGGCAAAGTGTAGGAAATCGTGAAGTGATTTTTTAAAATCAAAATGGGGAAAAGGGAAGGCAAAGTTTGTATTACAAGGAATAAATAATAATACGTAGGCGCAGTCCTGAGAGAAGTCTAATATAAGGATAACTTAAGATCCTGCAGTATGTGTCAGTTTAATTTAAACCAATCAACAAAGTTAAAGTTAAAGTTTAAATTTCGACATTTTAATTCGGACTCTCTCCACGAGTTTATCTGTGGTGTCGCCCTAAATGTATTTGTAATGTATATTGTGTTGCTATAATTACTATTTAAAATAATACGTACTAATGAATATCATTAATAATAAAAATGTCCCATTTTTATGTTTACATCTGTAATTGTGTAGGTATATTACAGTGTAATTATGATCATAATTTTTACCATGCTGTTGTAAATATGTAATAATGCAATAAACTATTTTGAATTATGGATTTAGCAATCTCGGGTACAGTCGTGGGTTTTCGTGCTTCGGCGGACACGTTAAGCGGTCGGTCTCTATTGTTATCGTAGGATGGCAGTCGGTAAGCCTTTTGGGATGCCATTCGACGGCCTAAGAATTGCGATATTCGAGTTGGCCACTAATCTATTGACCAATTGGAACAGCATGGTGGAGTACGCTGGATGACTCCTCAGTTGCGAGAAGAGAGAGAGAGAGAAGTCCTCAGTTGAAGCTATAGCCAACTTGAGATCAACAGAGCAACTCAGAGTAATCAAACATAAATGCCGTCAAACTATGAGTTCAAACACTGTGTTTTTAATTCTACCTTTAAAGTAATACTTTTAAAACTTGTCTGTCGTTTGCTCAGTGCGTTATTCTGTTTATAAATAATCGTGGCAGGATAAAAGGGTTTGCTTAGACGCTAAATTTAAATGAAGGCCATAAACCGGGCGAGAAAATTGGGAAGAATAGCCTTAGTAAGCTAGATGAAAGGACTACCCACTCACATACACAAGCAAGTTATAACCCGTATTTTACTTAGCGTTATGAAGAGAGAAATAATAAAATATGCAGGCAACAAAGCAAATGTTATTCTCTTAGATTTAGTGATGTGATTAGAGTTTATAATTTACTATGATAAGTCACGGTTGCGAGTTGGCTGGCTACCTGGTGTTTTATTGACGCAGTGTTACACATGGATCCTCGTGATTGGAAAATACAGAGGTTAAACGACTAATGACCGGTTCCTGAGTTTAACAGTGAAATCCTCACTAGCTAGATGCGGTAAAGTAACAACAGATAAACATCGTTTCTGAATGCACAATGTGTGGGTAAACTCTATTTTTTGTTATTAATTATGATAAATTACTATTTATCGGCGGCTGTATGAACGAGATCCCTGCCTAAATGTCAAACTTAAAAAGCAAACGTGATGGGTCAAACCGACGGAACTGTGTTTAGCATTATGTTGTTTATGTCAAATAAAGTTATGGAACGGACAAACGCCGCAAAATGGTCAGTTAATATAATCAAAGTTTAAACGGAGTTTATCTAACAATGCGTTGTTCGGAAACGTATTTTCAGAAGTTATTGAACCGATAGCGTTATTGAATAGATAAACCGCCGACAAAAAGATCTCAGAAACCGACCATAAGCCGATCTAAGCGACCATTAATATTAAATCTAAATAAAAATCTGGATTCTAAATTAAGCTTACGTGCTCTTCAATGCATAAGCTATAGATGCCAAGATCTCGTAGTTATGCTTTAACCAAATTGAATTATAATGCATCAAACGTCGCGAAGACCAAATCTGTCTCAAGGCTTATGACTGGAACTATGGGTTACTAACATGGCCGTGCACATGAATAACTCCAATCTTATTATTATGCAAGGCCTCAGGCTTCCATTCATCGAATATGTTACGTAAGCGAAAGCCTTCTTTGTTGCTAAACCAACAATATAAACATACCTCACACAACTCGTAAATCAATAATTAATAGGTACCTACAGCTTATTACAATGCTAACTACACCTACAGAAAAACCTACCTTTACAAAATGCCCTAAATATTTTATATGGATATGCTTAGGTATTTCAAAGTGAAAGTCAAATTGGAATAAAAAAAACTTACGACTTATATAACATAATTAATCATACCCATATTAAAAAAAAACGTAAATATATTAATCTTCTCGATAGAGTAAACGTTTAATATATTAGTTACAATCCTCGACGGCATCATGGAAATGGTTTCTGTATCTTATATAGTACTTGTATTTTTTTTGTAAAATGAAGCACCCTGTAAATAATTATCGCCATGGCATACTCTCTGTACGGAACATCCGTCCGTTTAAGATACATCTACGGTAGAGGTCGGCCAACTACTATGCACCTAAACTACAAAGCACCAAGACACTGAGGTTGGATAAAACGCACAGGACTAAGAGACAAAAAAGTTATACTTCAGTATTCCCTGGGCTGCACCGAAAATCTGTGCTACTGGTTCATTCCCGGGTACTGAAGCAAAATAAGTCTTAGGTAATTATTATGTTACTTTAGGTATTACCATTTTTATTGTTTAGAATAAATGTGGTGCAGTGTTTTGTTGTCCAAATAAAGTTTTTTATTTACTGTATTACCCGATATCATAAGATAGAGGAAGAACACGAAAATCGTCAAACAATTTCCCGAGGTGGTATCAGGTTACTCCACAAATCCCTTGGCAACAACGTATTGAAAGAAAACAGTGTGTAGACGAGGGTAAGATGCCTTGTACTCGAAATATTTTCCTAAACAGTAGGTAGTGATATGTTGAAAATCATGCATACTGGTTTATTAATCGACACACTTCAACGTTAATGTTGACGTTATGTTTGAACGTAAGTGGAGCCATAAAATATCTCAAAAACTCATTCACTGGGTTATGGCGGATTTAATTGTTCGGCTTACGGGTTATATTGAAATGTATCGTAGGTATTGGATTAAGGTGATACAACGGTTTTGAGTGGGTTTTCAATTCCACTAATTTTCCTTCATTTATCGGATTAGGAACCTAATTTTTGAACATATATTTCTTGATTCTTTAGATTTAGATAGATATCTTATTCTTCTGTTATATAAGTTTTAATAAACCGTAGACACGATTACATGAAATTTTCTCGAGCATTTTGTACGAAGTAGACTCTAATTAGTTTCCATTTTCTCTGCCATTACTATTATACAGGAACTAGTTCACGGAATTATTTTAAAAATATAGTGAATAATCATTCCCATAATGCACTAAACAATATTCAAGATTCGTCAAATAGTTTTGTGAATAAAAATTAAAATGATGTTCGGCGCATACGTTGATTATTTTCGAGCGCGCGCTCACAATAGCCATCTCACCATTACATGAAATAGTTGCATCACTGTCATTTTAAAACTCCATCGTCCTCCATGATTGGTCCGCGATCCGTCCGCTTCATTTTCAGACGGTAAAGTGCTACTAAGAGTAGGTACCTACCTATCTTTACTTGAAAATGCGAAACCGACAGTTGGCTTTATATTAAAACTATACTATATTGCAGATTCAGAACAATATTGACGATTACATATCTAAAATTAATTTAAAACGGTTCCATTAAAATCGAATAATCGTGAATGGTTCATTTCCTCACGTCTGAATGGAAAATACGCGTCGTTGGAAGCTAATTTAAACCAAACCTACATTCAGTTTCCGGGATCCGTAAGCTATTTGCGTTTGCCGAGCCATCGATTACTTTCTGTCCATTATCGTCGTGCTAGTTGAACTACAGAGAATTTCGACTACTATGTTCCCAGTACCAAAGAATAATAATTATAATTACGTACGTAAGTACCTACCACTCTACCAGTAGTATTACCAGAAATAGGAACGGCCGATTTTTTCATAACGATGAAAGAATATTATTTTTCAATCAAGAGATGTGTAAGGAGGTAGGTATGTGTGCACCCATTAGCCAAACTGTTTATCCTTTGGCTCCCATAAAGTGGTCGTATTTCTTCACTGTTGACCCAAATACCAAAATGCTTTCCTTATTAACATCTGTTTCATGGTTGAATATTGTAAACATTCCAGAAATAATTTTAAATAACCGTTCTTTCAAAAGTAGATTGCGAAAAGCGAAAATACAAACAGACCTACGATAATAATCCGATTATTATCATCTTGACTGCAAAGAACAAAGCATCCACTTAGTTAAATTGATTAAGAACAAGCCCATTTTTTTAGTTAGTGGAAGGATTAACATGATCTCTTTTGTTTGAAAACCAATTAAGAGCGTGCCTCTCTATGACAGGAACAAATTTGAATTCAAATTCGCGCACATAGAAACATTTTATAACAGACCGCTCCTTCGTAGAGGCTAGTACCTACCTAGTCCAAGTCCTAGCAAAATCAGTTGACTCACAGCACAGTAGTAAGTTAGGTTAGTACTGTAAGTTACTACAGATAGAATTCAACAACACGCCTATAATTTACCGTGGCGGGTTCTTGACCCGAAACATTGCAAATGATCTGTGCTGTAAGCAAACTGATAAAGCTGGGAGTTGTAATAGAGTTAACCACAATAATCACCAATGCATTTTCGTCTGACTTTCAATTCAGTGAATGGGGTACTGTCACAGGTGTTGTTACTACGTTGTTCCATTCGTACTGTATTCGTACTACAAACAATGTCACAATCTCACAATGCATGCAATGTCTCGCTTGCGTTTCTGTGCCAAGTGTTCAAGGCTCAGTGCCATTTGTCGATAGTAAAGAGCATAAGACTTTTTACTCTGCGATATAATCTGTCAATCAAAAAAGTCATCCAAGTGCACTAATTGTAAGAACTCGGTTAAGGTTGACAAGAACGTACTGTACTTAATTAGTGATTTTTTTAAAAAAAAAAGCGTACTTACCTAAGTGTCTACCTATTCTTTGTTTTTTGACTTGGTCAATCAGTCATTGTTATTGTGGAAGATTAGTGACAATTACTAAGATAAGTTGTGAAGTATGTTATGAACCTAACGTGTTGAGGATCCTTTATTAGGATCCGGTTATTTTATTGAACTTTATTGAACCACATATCATAACATAATGGGGAACAAATAGTTATTTCTTGTGTAGGATCCATTCGTAAAGAATATACCCACTTACGTAAAACAATTAATATGCAACAATTCATAATCATGTAAAGGCGGATGAAGGTGGGTCGCACAACCGTTAATTCATATTTGGAAATTGTGTGGGAGGTCGACAAAAGTAGTAAAGTTATCTAAATGCATGGGTTGACTCCAATTGACTTCACGACGAGCGCGCGGCTGGATCTGGTTTCACCTAGCCTTGACTAACGTTCTGTTACTGATCATATTCTGACAGTAGCAGCACACTAGCTCTAGTGTGTAGAATATTATGTTTCCTATTACTAGTGTCATTGACCAGCTGCCCTCATTTCACAGAAGCTATTGGTATATTAACGTCCTTTAGCTGTCGTCGTATCCGTCTATCCATAATAAGCGAATGAAATGAAATATTATCCATTTCGAATCAAACTGATAAATTTAGGCATGGTTCAATACAAATAATAAATAGGTAGGTAGAGGTATGGTGGAGTGCAGTACAACATATCGATTTATCTAATCAATAGCCGTTTCCACACATGAAACAAATGTTGTCACTCTAGCGGTAGCGGTGATTTTACCTCAATTCTTCGGGGTCGGCGCAAATATCGCTTTATTTCATTTAATTATTTTACCTTAACAATCCTATAACTAATTAATCCTGTAACCTAACGTTCATATTTGAAACACGCGTAATAACACTCACTCTTCTGTAATATTACCCACTTCTTATTTCCAAATTTAAAAAAGTACAGGCATCGCTTCTAGACTTCCTTTTATATAAATACTAATTGTTTACCCCCATTCATTCGCATGTAACAAAAAGAGAGGAAAATATGATCGGAATGTACAATTTCTTTCCATGTTAAGTGTTCACTCTGGTAAAGCTTTTGGCCATCTTTAACCTCCTTCAAGATATTCTAAGACTGAATGCCCTTTTGCGTGTACGAGAACTGAGAGAGCCTTCAAACCGGAAAACATCAGCGCAATCAGCGGTTCTTTTCAGCAAAATGATGGGTTACAGTGACACTAATCCATGCGTTTTACCTGAGTAGAGGTCAAGAAATATGAAACATTGACACTTAAGCTTAAGTTAAAAATGTATCTGACGTAATAAATAAATAAATAAATAAAATAAATCTGTAGTAATAAATATGAATTAATAAATTAAACGTCCACCATAACTTAACCATACCGTTAACCATAAGTCAGAAGAAAGTGAATCACGTTAAGACTGGTAAAAACTTTGCGCGCTAAGAGATTGTGAAAAACACACGAATAGTTAAGAGGCAGTTAATCCTTTTATGGAAGAGTAAGTCAAGCACATACCTACATGGAAGCGGATGGGAACGTCCCAGTATTCAACTACATAATAGAAGCGTTTCACTCACACGACAAAAACAGTACGAGTGCGCGCGAGTGCAAAATTGTATTGAATCTTACTGGTTCCGTTCATTTTGCTGAACTAGGTCAGTTAAGTACATTTCTATACAGTCCAACGAAACTATTTTCTTTCATAAAGAGGTCATTGAATATGCGAAAGAACACATCGAACGGGCTATCTCAAAATATCCTTCTGTATACCACCTTACATATGTGCATGGTTTTAAAGAATTTGATAGAAATAACAGTGCTGACTTGCGCTGATGAAATTTATACTTCATCAGCACAAGTAGCCATCCATTAAAATGTAGCCGTAGCCGTTTTCTGAAGGAGCGGAAGATTAAATTCTTTTTGCAGTGGAATGATCACCTGCGTTCTGTTTTAATCAGCCTGAGTACCCGTGTTTTTATTTGTGGAGCCAGTTATAATGAAAGTGTGTCATTGCAAACAAGACGGCTGTAGAAGCGATTCCTTATGGCTTTCGATTTGGGGCGCTGTATTTACAAAATTTACCGTTTGCCAATGTATTTTATGATTACTGTATTTTGTAAAAAAAACGAGGTAAGTAGATAGTAGATATCCCTGTGCCCGCCACGTGTACATTCGCAGCCAATAATTTAACCATCGCACGTTCTGGCTGCAACAACGTAGTGGTCTACTACAACTGAGGAGGCCTGCAACGTCCTCTACCACGCTGTTCCAATGCGGATTGGTGGAGGGTTAGTCGTGAACCCGAGTGTCGGAAGTTTTTAAAGCTGCCTTATATTTCAGATGACAACTTAACGAGTGTTTTTTAATAATAACCACCGGGACCTTAACGTGCCCTCCGAAGCACGAAATTGCTCAAGAAATATTTGCCACTAGCGGTCACCCATCCAACTGCCGGCCGAGACCGCCGTCCGGCGCGGCTTAACTCATCAATCAGTTACAGTTGACACTGCAGTTACAGGCGACAATGAGCGCGTTAAATAATATTGTATTATAATTTGGTTGACAGGTGCGCGTTCGCGAGTTCTACATCGCGATGCAGCGTTGCCCCTACATCCACGAGATGAAGGAGCGGCTGCTGGGCGCACCGATAGACGGCGTGGAGCGCGCGCCGCCAGAGCCGATAGACCCCCAGGTCGGCACCATCGTCAAAGTAAGGGTCATCTCACCCCCATCAGAAAGATATAACGGAACCTCCACTGTATACTAAGTGCAAGCTTAGATATCTCGTGTAAGTAGAGGGGCGTAAGCCGAGAAGGAACACTAGCGTTAAAATAACCACTTTAGTTCACTATACATTTCAAAACAAGATGACATCCGCTACACTAACGCCATTGGCTGTGGTTTTCACAAAGCGCCTCTACAGGTAGATCATATTTTAATGTTGACTGTTCTTCATTCACAAAAGTTGTTACATTATTTTACAGTAGGGTCAGTATCATAGACTAAAAGACTTCTAGCTAGAAAGAAAAAGGAAGGTGTGTGAGCTTAAGAGAGTGTCTGCCTCCTTCCAGTAGGGAAGCGGTTGCCAAAACAAGATTGTCAAGGTAAAGCCTGATCACAGAGGAGATACGCTTATAGTGTCTACCCCGTAGATTTTTTTTCTTCTGGGGCCTGATATAAACTGTCCCACCAGCTTAAGACTGTCCTTGTTGCTATGCATGGGCCCCCAACAATATACTAGCTTGATTAGACCGAATTACACAACACGATCACCTGAGCAGAAGTTTTATTTTTACGAAAAAACTCAGTGGATAGGCAAACAGAGCCGCGGCCACTCATGCGATTCCACCGCCTGTTTAGACAAATATAATTTAAAATCTTACTATACTACTACAAAAATAAGTCAATAACAACATAAATAACAAATAAGGTACTATAACAAAAATAAGTCAATGTCCTTACTCTAACATCTCATGCCCATTATTAGTGACCAATAGTTAGTACCTAATATAGAATGTAATAGATAGAATTCATTAGATTTTTAAAAAGCCCCGAGTGAAGCGATTTCAATGTGATTCTCATCTCGCAAATACAAGCTGTAAAACAAACAAAGAACCATTGAATTGGGAATCAAAGCGTTGCGTCGCTTTGTTTGAGAGCTGAAATATCATAGATAAATTATTTAGTTGAGGTTGAATATGTTAATCAAGATTCAAGTCCTCCCTGACATATCCGGCAATGGCGAAATCTATGGCTAGAGTCTTCTTTGGGAGCCAATGTGGCAGAAAAGCCGAACTTGGTTTTTCCGTTCAGATCTGTTTTACGTTCTTTGCGTCCAGATGTCTTAACCGACCTTCTTCAAATGTGGAATAATGTTAATGTTTAGTAAGTAAGTATCCTTAATAACTTTAATAATGGAAAATATTATGTTGCAGATCAAGTATCAGTTGAATTAAACTAAATTTAAATTAAGTTTCTAAAGGAATTAAACTAAATTTAAATTAAGTTTCTGACTAACTTTAATTGCAGTACAGAGCAAAAAATACTTTTACTTCCGTGAATGCCACTAACTTTGGAATGCAGAAACTGATTAGCTACTTAACTGGAATTCCCGTCCAACGAGCAATACGATAAAACTATTTACTAACTTTAGTTTTAAAAATAAATAGTAGTAGCCGGTTATCCGATTAAACAAACGATTAGAAAGGCTTCTTGTAAATATTAATTAAGGAGAGACTTTCCGTTTGTTTTGTTAAGAACGTTTATCGGTTCCGCTTCCCTCTCTCTCACACTTTTAAATATTATCAACGAATTTAAAAATCTATGTATTTTTTTGAAAAATGTTCTTCAAGTTCTTCAAATGTTGATAACTATGTTGGCAATAAAGTTACGGACATTTAATACATATTTTAGTTTTCTACCTAGTTTTTGATAGTGACGTGAAAAATTACGAATTTATGAAAAGTTAGATTGTGCGAGCGAGAGATAAGCAGAACTGAGATTAATTATTAGCTAATTAGATATTTGTATTATTCGTGCAAATACGTCTATTAGTAAGGTAGCTGGGTTTTTCCTTGACAAAATAACAGAATTTGTATTATAGCGGCTTTTCGGAGTTGTTTAAGATAGGAAACGAAGATATGACACGTGCATCTCAAAATGTGGCACTTTATACCTTCTCAGTAGCATCGTTAAGAAACATTTTTGAAGAATAAACTCGACTTTGTCAACTCTTAGCGCTCGTCGATCACCTTAAGAGACTCTTGTTTTTAAACGATCCAGAAGGACCTTGTGGTTCTGCATATTACGAGACTTAGGTTAGGTTAAGATTAAACTCCTTAGTACCAGAACATAGTGGCCTGAACTTTTAGAGAACATCTACCTAGATTTCGATTCTCATTATAATAACTTACCTGTAAGTGTAAATTATGTTCAAAAACTTACAGAGTAAATTGTTATTTATATGGTATAAAAATAAATACTTCTCGCCTCAGTTACTTGATTGACTGTATCGGACTATGAATTAAGGAAAATCGATTTTTTAAATGTTGCTTTCGCCGCTATATAGTATTGCTTGTCTTCAAAATAGCTTTTGGAAGGGAAGCACATTACCTGAGCACCGTGAGGAATTGGTAGACCTATTTTGTGGTCAACTGATCTCAGAGGATGTATCTTTTGGCTTTGAAGAGATTATAAAATGTTTCATATTGGTATATATATACAAGCCATTTAAAAAATCATTCAAAAGTAAATAAACTTTGTTGACGCTGCATTTTACATGAACTCACCTCGAAAACGAAAACTGGCTCGTAGGTAAACTTAGTGACAAATATTGATAAAATACAATTAGAGATATCCGTGATCCTTGATCTGTGAACATTCACATGCCGTAGACTCATTCACTCTATCTGTTGAAATAGACAGCAACAGTTTTGTGAATACGAGTGTTTTAAGACGACAAGCTTTTGAAAATGACATAATGTACCTATTCCATTGTTCTTAACCAAGATGTTTGTGTTTCAGCTGAATTCCGACGGGTACGGGTCTCATACGTCGCCGGCGCGCGCGCCACTCGTCACGGACGAGTGCGAAGCCCCGGCGGCGGAGACCGACGCCCTGACGCCCACTGAGGCTATACTGCGGTACAGAGCCTGCTATCAACCGAACACTACTCCTAAAAACGCAAAGTAAGTACCCATACAAATTACTTATCTCAATAGTACTGCGGCTGAGTCGCCCGACGTGACCGAATTCGCAGTGATGAAATGCGTAGACGAACAAATTTAATGACATAGCTCGCAGAGTAAGCAAGCTGAAGTGGCAATGTGACGGGCCACGTCGTTCCAAAGACTGATAACCAATGGGGAAGAAAGGCGCAGTAGGTGTGGAGGGAAAGTACTTACTAAAATTCCACAAATTATTGTTTAATTCTAAGTATAGGTACTTTTGAATAATGTTTTATTGTCTAACTTTCTTGACTTTATTGATTTTAATAAAAGAAGTGACGTTAGAAGCGTTGGAGTGCAGAATTTCATAGGCTATAACATTTTTGGAAAAAATCAATAAGGCGGCCTTCAGCGGTATTTTTTCAATTTTTTTATGATTTCATTTTGTTTAGATTGTGGGTAGTTAATTTCTTTGTTCTGCAACATATAGTATATACTAGCCTTTTGCCGCGGCTTAGCCTGTGTAGTTTTTGTTTTTAGGCCGCGGAACTAAAAAGATTGCAATAAGTTAATGAATTCATAAGTTAGTACAGTAGTTTAATTATTCGTAATTAATATTTAATACTGATAATAGTTATACTTTTTACTGTATATTTGGAAGCATTACCCACATAGGGGAAGATGACCTAGAGGTATTGAGAGTAGAGGGGGCGCTGATTTGAGACACATACATTTTTACTAGAACATTGAGGCCAGCAAACTTAACGTTAACGTTAACTTAACTTAACTTAACTTAACTTAACGTAAACTTAGCGTTCATATTTTTGCAAATACTAGATTAAAAATAATTATACGAGTATCTAACGCTCTTACCTCTTGGGGTGAGTTTTATTTCGTTTATTATATCTGTGTTTTCAAAATTCTTTTCGAGGGTGTTAAAGTGAATATTTTTTTACTATTATCATCGATATCACGGAATATGAGATTTTGTAATTTTGTAATAAGTAGGTAGAATCTACCCCACAGTAAATTGACATTAACGCAACAAACAAGTTTCATTGACTAAATCTCGATGTCAATGCTAAGAATAGGGCTGATATTATGTACATGTATCTTGAACACGGCAATTGGATAATATAAATCTTGACCCTGACACATACTCAGTTTGCTGAAGACCTTATTACAGATTTGTGTTATGGGTACTTAGGTACATCGTATTTTTATTTCGTGGCTCAGCATACTAAGAGTTATTCGTAAGTGTAATGCAAGCATTGTTTACAAATTTGATTTTGAAATTGATTATTCATTGGTTAATCAAACATGACATCATCATCTATCGATTTATGTAGGACTCTCGAAAGGTCGACAAAAATTTAAAAGGATTAGGTTTCACGTTTCATATCTCTCTCGCTTGCACATTCTAACATTTTCAATGATTGGAAAAGTCTAGTATTCAAAAATATATACATATATTCACAAGGTATCATTGTTGACAATAGAGTTTTAGACATATTTTAATTTTTATAATTGTC
>DWLO01001465.1:0-14906 GCA_018245335.1 Dalla quadristriga
TTTTGTTTAGTGTGAGTAATAAACGTCTATCCATCGAAGCGTCGAGTATCAATCGGAACTGATTGACGAGATAGCCGCGCCGGTCTCGGCTGGCAGTTGGATGGGTGAACGCTAGTGGCAAAATTTCTTAAGCGCTTTCGTGCTTTGGAGGGCACGTTGAGCCGTCAGTCCCGGTTGTTATGCCGTTAAGCCTTGTCGGAGGCCTTCGGGCGGCCTGAATAAGTTCCCACACTCGGCTTGGCCTCTTACCCCTCCACGAATCCGCAGTGGAGCAGCATGGTTTAGTGCGCTCCAGGTCTCATCAGTTGAGAGGAGAGATCCATGCCCTGTAATGGGCCTATATGGGCCCATCCATCCATACGCACAAACATTCACATTTATAGTATTATTTAGTATGATTTTCGTAGTAAGCATTTGTGAGTGATGTGTAAAAACTCTCACAGCTAGACTTACCATTCGTCGCACGGTTTGTCGCCTTACAAATTTGGCAAAGTGTGCAACGAATGGTAGGTTTTAATCAAATTCAAAAATATACGTCTGGATGCTGTATATTCCGAGCGGAATTGTGGCAAGGATGCTTCGCGGTCGCCCCATTCGGCACCGCTCCAAGCACGTATACAATTTACTTAGCCGTGGTCCCGCCTTCACCGTGATTGGAATATATTCGAAACTTTAAAATATGCCTGCCGATGCAAATTAAGTTCTCTCAGAAAAGGTCCAAGTTCATTCAGGTAAAGGTATCTAAGAAGTCTAGAAATTAAAATAGGTATAAGTACAATTATTTATTGTGATAATCTTTTGTGTTTCAGTCATCGTGGAAAACTACTTTATAATTGCCAATTGCCATTGAACTCTACTGCAAAATAATAAATAAATAAAATGGCCATTCCATATTTCGAGTTTAATATTAACTCATAATATTGAGGAATTCTTTAACATAATATTATTCACGCAATATAATACAATTACAATTAAGATGCTAACACAATGTCATTATTATGCCACACAATACCGCGGGTTAATAGCCGGATAATGTTGTTTATCAATTGTGTTAATAATAATCATAAAGTTCATAATATTGTTATAAAATTCTCGTGTACCCATGTCATTTAATTGAAATTAGATTATTATTAATGAAAGACCAATTTGTTATTAAGTTTTATTTAGGAGCTCTCCTCAGGTAAAGGCCTCTTCGGCTCTTCCAGAGCTAGCAAGCCTTTTACACCCTGCGCCTTCTCGAGCCAAACCTCTCCCACAGTCTCCACCTCTTCGTCGCTCCACCTGTCTTGTGGTCTTCATCCTTTTCTTCATATAGATAGTGGTGGTCTAAACGTCTATGTATAAAACGAATTTACCGTAGTGCCCAATTGTCAGTCTGCCCCATTTTGAAACTGGGTTAATAGTTGGGCACCTTGACCCAGTCTACGTATACCATACAATAGTAGCTTGTCAGAAAATGGCAAAGCAGCATAATCAACGTCTAAAAGGCGTGCAAAAACAAAAAAGACAACGTCAGAATAGCAGCTTGCAATGAAGCTTTCCATTTTCATCTTGTGAAAGACGAATCTGAACATATCAAACTACTGAGTAGGTACGCATATTTATTTGAATGTACGAGTATGTACTAAAACTCCTGACGGACATGAATACAATGTTTTCGAATGACTGGGTGACTTTTCATTATCATTATAATATTACAATGATAAAAAATTAAAAACTTTAAAGAACACAATAATTAATTACTTGTCATACCATCTTTTTTGAAGGCAATAACGCTTTGCTATAAGTCAAAACCGCCCAAAAGAGTTAATACAATATTAAAAAGCTAACAAATCAAAAATAACCCGTAATTAAATTACTTTTATAACAAAGGGGATCATTTGCTCAGCAAGGGAAAGGAGGGGTGACTAATAAGTAAACATTTTATACTGTAACAAGGGCGCGAACCGTCGTCCGGAGTTATGCTAACGAACTCCTATTATGTTGTGCCCTCGTGTCACTGTGTGAAGGTTTTGCACTCTCGACCGAGTTATGGCGGGGGCTGTTTTAGAAAATCATGTGTTGCTTTCAGGAAAAGCTGTCAGTGAGAACGCGCCGGGCGCCGGGAACAGACGCGCTATGAAGCCGCGCCACCCGAAACTCGGAACGACGAAGTATCAAACAACTACCTAAAAAATAATAATAATGACAGTGCGGTAACTGATTATGTAAAGTAGCTACGGCTTAAAATTTTGATATAAACATTTTCGCGAGTGACAAAGTTCGCTCCAACTTCGCGAAGTGTTGATGGATGGAACATATTTGTTAACTGATAATTGGAATGTTTGAAATAAGTAAGTATTGTATTAATCCTTTATCGGTATTAGGTCTAATTAGTCGCTACTGTAGATAATAAGCATTCAGTAAATCTCTCTTTCTCTTTTCTGCAATTAATTGTTACTGCAGGTAATTGTTAGTATAATTATATTGAAAGTCTTTCATTTAACACCTGAGTAATAACACCAATTATAGAGGATTTTCTAGCATGTAGTATTGTTTAGTATCAAAGAATTATAGTTTTTTCTTTTTCCTGATAGAACAATATAATTTTTACCACCGGCTACAAAAACAGAGTAAATAGACTATAAATATCTTTCTATTTCTTATTGCCTTGAGATTTTTTCACGGGTTCTTTAAAAAATGTCGCAGCAATTTGGACCACCGACGCACTAGCGACTCCTCCGATGATTTGCTTGTGGTCCATAGGCGACGGTCGCTAGCACTACCCATCAAAGTTATTGTACACAAGAGATAAAATGGTCGACCAAATTGAGAAATATCTTTTGATTCTCAGCCATACATACAGGTTTCTTTACAGTTATCATAATTTTCTTCTATTTTCCATCTAATCAGTGCCCACTGATCACAGGTCTCCTTTAAGAATGAGCAGGGTCAAGTCACGATAGCCAAGCGGGAGTTGGCAGAGTTCACTTTCTCCTTTGATTATGGAAAACTATCAGGCATGCTAGTACCCTTACGAACTTTTCCCATATCTGATGTCCTTAGCCCCTCCAATAATCCGCACTGAAGCTGCATCATGTAGTAAGCACACTCCAGGATCCTCAGCTGTGATGAAGATCCGCAATTAACTAACTAACTAAACAAATAAATACACCGTTCAAAGCCAACTCACAATTACAAATTCGAAGAGACTACGCGGAAACGAACGAAGCTGTCTAAAAAATAAGCGTCGTAAACTCGATTATGATCCGTATACAAAATAAATATTTGACGATCCGCCTTGGAGTGTTAGTTCAGTTACAAAGGTTTTCGGACTGGTAGCAATTAAGTAGATTTGCCGCTCGGATTCACCGGTACCCGGTTGAGCCAAGTTTAAACTCGACGTGAAATGTAGATGATGAATCCAGACGAATTACCTATCTACTGCCGCGGTTTATGCTGATTCCTTCGTATCAGTAAATATTAATTCGTCCATGGTATTCGTATACAGCGATGATTACCTGGTGGTTATGAGTTCGGCCATAAGAAATCCTAGCCACGTACCTATGACTTTGCTAAGTTATGTGCGCCTGAAGTAATTGAACATCATCTTCTTTCGACGAAAATATGTTGATTAGTATTCAAGTAATTTATGCCAAATTAGATCGTAACAGTACGTTACGAGGATCAAAATTTAACAAACTAGTACCAAATAAATGTTTTTGAAAACTATATCATTATAGGTACGAACGAGTACACATTAAAAAGTAAAACAATAAAACACAAATTTAATAGACTTATAATCACAGTCTCACTTGTGCCGCGAAACAGTGTAAAATGTATCGATTATGAATTTACCTACACATAACAATAAACAAAATAATGAAATGCATTTTCCGATATTATTCGATTATGTAATGAATGAGAAATACCAAGCATCGACAGTGTAAATATGAGGGAAGGGATTTATAATATTAACAATTATAAAGCTCTTATTATTAATTATTCTCGTGCTACCAAATGATTTATGTACTTACTCATAATACCATCCTCAATATTTCACATTATATCCATACTTACAGGTATAAATTGTTGACTTAAAAAAATAAAAATAAAAGAAAGCTGATAAAAATTATTTTACTACCGATTTATAGACTGAATGTAATAATAATAATAAATAATAATAATAAATCTTAATTTCAGACGTCCATAAAGTTCCTAATGGTGTTAGTAAATAGTCTTATTATTTTAAACTAGCTGTTGTCTGTTACTTTGTCTGTGTTGTACTTATGTTGTTTTAAGCAATTCAGGGATTAACAGTTCAACTGATAACGTAAGTTAGTACTAATTTTGGGCCCCGGGTTTGATAACTTCAGCACGCTATCTTACTTCTTGCTAATATATTAAATGCGCAAATTTATTTGTTTGTTCGATACGCCTTCACGGCTAAGCCATACAACCAATGTGTGTGTAAGCTTTAATTTAGCTTTTAATTTGGTGATACTTTGAGTCACGGAGAAACTCACAGGATACTTTTAAACCCGAATATTTATTGATAATTAATCTTACGCAGACGAAGTCGCAGACAACAGCTAGTATGACAGAAAAATCTCATGGAACAAAGCAATTTAAGTTTTTTCCGAATTTTCCAATTATTCTTTCCGTAAAAACGTTATTCAGACTATTAATAATATTTCAATACGTCAAACTAATGAAATGAAATTAAACATATTATATTTGTGGGAAGCAGCCCGCTGCTCGCTACACTTAAGCAATATCGTTGCGGTAGTGTAATCAAGTCACCCGATAAAAGCAATTTCAATGTTGTTTACCGTCGGACAGGGTGGCCTGTGGTGTGTCAAATTTTTTTTGCCAAAACTTTGCAACATGAATTATGTTGGGCCGACCTCAAATAAATATTATAAAGACAGGAAGATGATGAAAGCACGGCAATAATAAGTACTTGGGCTGCAACCTATCGTGACCCACTGTAGGGAACGGGTCTCTCCTCATAACTGAGGAGACCTGGAGCGTACTACTCCACGCTGCTCCAATGCAGATTGGTGTTAGTGGCCAACCCAAGTAAGTTTCGGAAGTTTCTGACCGCCTGAAGGCCTCCGACAAACCTTAGCGGCTGTTATCTTACGATAACAACCGAGACCGACGGCTTAATGTGTCCTCAGAAGCACAGAACCGCTCATGAAAGTTTGCCACAAACGGTCACCCAAAAAGTACTTACATAACTTTATAAGTATTAGTTATTTACTACTGTCACGATTTAATCATGGCACTTATGACATGGTACCTACTTAGTTGTAAGTATAAGGACTTATTAGTTCCATGGAAGAAAGTAATGTGTTTCAGAAATATAATTGACAATGACAAATGACCAACCAAACGTACCTGTAGATCAATGATAGTAACATTTAATATTCTGAATATTCAGACTACTTTAATGTAGTGCTGAACTTTTCACACACAAAAAAACTGCTTGGCACCGTGACATGAGCTCTACATCGAGTCCCAAAGTTTGGCCGGACGGACGCAGGTCGCAATTAGAGAAAGCGCGCGCCGACAACATTTACATTTTAATTCAAATTTCCCGATCCTGATGAAATTCAAGATAAATTGGGCCTCGTATTTAGCCCAATAATTTAAGACCTCCCGCTCTACAAATTAAGCGTCGGGATAATTGTTTTTGGCGTGATTAATAATTAGTGCTACGTTTTCATTCAACGATTAAGCATTTGCGAGCGGACAGTATTTACCACTCGGCTTTGTTAACCCCTGTTCGGACAGCTTGTGCAGCTTTCATTTGTTTTCAATTTATTACCCACACCTCAACGTGGGGATTTCCACCATGGACTATTCATAATTTTCTCTGCTTGGTTTATGAAAGAAAAAATACCTAGAGATTTAACGGTTGCTGTGAACTGGAATTAAGTTATAAAATAGTATTATAATTATATTGATCAGTCAATTCACTGATTGAATTAAATGATGACGTCATAATTATGGTGTGCATAATGGCTAACTTGTAAGAAAATACAAAAAAACTGGTGAAAAATACGTTATGCTCCAGGCCCCAGGCCCCTCAATTGTAAGGAGATACCCATGCCTTGCAGCCGCTTATTTGTCGCAGCCAAAGACGTTATGCTTGTATAACCGCTATACAACTGACGGCAAGCAAAAATACGTCGTTTAAATGCATGCAATTCCATTATATTTAAGTTGATTAAACATACAAGAGTTCTTTTTACTGGATGCCGTTGTCGCGCGACACAAAGCCGGCTTACAACAATATGCAAAATGGTCAAATTGATTATGCATGTAGAGGTTTCCCGGGCGGACACAACCCAAACACCTGAGATATGCGTTTTAATAAATGAAATGTAGGAGAAGCGCATACATCCTTTTTACAACTCTGACGTATTGAACAATGTCATTCACTTTACATTGCAAAGTTAACATCGGCTTCGTGTAGAACAGTCTCTGTCAAAGCGGTGGAACCCTAAAATAAATTGGACGTCAATATCCTCGTTGTTACATGGATGAAAAACTTCGCCGAAAAAAGATAAAATAATGCAAAATGCAGAGGATGGAAACAGTGGATGGTTCTCATAGCCGAACAAAAGGAATGCAATGGGAATATCATTCGTTTGATGGCTACGACTCGTAGCGCGTAGCTCGTAGCGGATCTTGTCGATACCTAGCCGTTTTGATTGCCCAGGGCCTTTATACGTTTCTCTTTTAATGACTTGTTTTTATTAGTAGTACGAGAGCTTTGTCAAATTTCTTTGTTGGTGTCTGAGGCTTTAATCTGAGCGCTATTTGAAGGCAATTTGTTCTAAAATATTTTGATGCCATGATTTTTTTTTAATGCAGTACATAAGTTAGGATAATACCTATCTTACCTATCTTAAAATACCTATCTTAAATAATCTTCTATCTTAAAATACCTGTCTGAAATAATCTTCAAGTAGAATATGTTATTCAGCCTTCGCCAAACCGGACCAAGTTAAAGCGACTAATGTTTGACGTAAGCCGGAGAATTTCTAGAACTAACTTTTCAAATTAGTGAGAGATACACTGGGTATGTAGTTTTGGAGTATCTTAGTCGCACAAAAAAGTAAATTAATCAAATATTTGAACATATTATTACAAAACCGTTGAAGTAAAAATACAAATAAACCAATTTTTCAAATTAAGTGAGTATAATTACTTGAATGAATTATTTTTAGTACGAAAACCTAACAATCGATGTTTTCCTGTTTTGGCAACTTTATTTTATAATTCAACATGTTAAACGAAATGTCTACGAGTATAATTCTATAGCGACGTCAACTATACAATTCCAAGCGATCACAAAATCTCATGAAATCGTGGACGCTCTTGGAGGTATTACTGCCGGTGTAATATAATCTCCTACCCTACTTTCCGTACCTTAACAGCATTGTTATAAAAACAATTTGCTATAGAATTATGAAACATTGCATTAATGGCAACGCACGGGTCTATCGGGGGTGGATTTCGATCCCTCCGTGAATATTAAGTTCGCCCATTAGGGCAGTCGGTAATTCGAAAGCGTTTAGAGCGGTCGCCGCCCTGAATTTATTACTTAATATAACTTCGAGACCACACCACCCCACGCTACGCAATCTGCGCTGATTTTGAGCGATGCCACACTTATTTCGAGTACACATCAAGCTCCTTATAGCAATAACAATATAATTAAATAAATTATGTAACAATAACAAAATCATATCCTCAAACTCGAACTTCTTACTGAATCTCAGGTGTCAGTGAGATTACATATCTACCAAAAAATTTTGCTCCAGCAGGGCATCGTATTATTATTATTATTATTTAACTCTGTATTCTACACCATTAAATAATTACAATGGATTCTACAATTTGCTTTCCATTACTCCTTTGGCAAGTACTATGGAATAGATCCATTTATGTAACAGCGCCACTTGATTATGTCTCGCAATTTCGTCTGCGTGGAATTTCTTTGCAATAATAATAATTAATACAAATTATCACTTCAGTCAGATTGAAAGGTATTCGAGAGAAACTTAGTATTTACAAAGGAATCTGATATGCTGAGTTGACTTTGCCTTTGAAAGCTTAGTCTGTGCTGTGCCATCAATAGCGACATGTGATTATGACGCAGGTACATTTATAGCTTACATCCATCCATCCATCCATCAGCATTCGGAGGTCCATTGCTGGACATAGGCTTCTCTTAGTTGGCACCACTCCGACCGGTCCTGTGTCCTCTGAATGTAGCGGTTTCCCACTGCCTTATTCGGGTCGATACAGATAACATACAAGACTTTTCTATGTCTATTATCATCATGATCTTCACACTGCTTACATGATGCTTTTCTTAGAATGAGAAGCTTTTAAGGTCACAAGAACTATACTACATGGGGATTGGAATACATTGGCTTTAACAATATCAAGGTTTTAAATCTAGGTTAAAATTTAGCTCAAAATTCCAACTCAATCTTGACATTTTTTTTCGATTACGAGTGATAGTTAAGTTTTTTTATCGTTCCTTAAAACTTTTTCACGATTTGTAAATTAAATATGTAAATCAATATAATAACTTACTTATATTACTTACTTATTTCTTACTCATATTATAATTCATGTAAAAATTAGTTTGATCGTTTGTTCCGATCTTAGAACCGATCTGCATAGAATAGGTAGAGATATAGTTTGAATTACGGATACATTCGTAGGATATTTTTAAACTCGAATATTGATCATAAATTTAGGCAGACGAAGTCGCGTGTAACAGCTAGTATAAAAATAATAAGGTAAAAATAGTAATAGTGACAAGCAGAAAACTTAAACCTAAAATGTTTTACATACTTTTTCGCATGTGAGAGGTGACTATTGGAACAACTCCAGAATATGCACAGCCGCGTCAAAGTGTGCATTAAGTTCACTAACTACTACCTATCGCTTGGCACGGTCTCCCGACAAAGATATCCTAGGACTGAAGGCTGGATAAAACATACCTACAACGTGAATTTTTCAAGTAGGCTAGATGAAACTACGAGTAACAGCGAAAATTGTTGAAAGTCATCTCAGAACCGAGACTGATTATGAATGTAATGATATATTAAGTTTAAAACGGATCAATGATCACGAAATCACCAAAATAAAATGACTACTTAACATGGAATTGGGCTTACACTAACCATAAACGACACAGACATCTCATAAAGCAATGCTAAGGAAAGGTTGATTTGCAATTCCTCTGGCTTCCTTTGCCTCATGTCCATAGGAAACGGTGCAATCCTTAGTTATTAAGCTAATCTGGCTATAAAAAAAAACAGACTTCCTCTTATTCTTTAAGTGGTGTGATGTAAAAGGGTCATGTAGCATACAAAACGTGTCTATAGACGTTATTTGCCAAAAGCGGCAAGAAAGTTTAAGAAGTTTTATCCAGGAGCAGTATTTCATTAGCGATTCTTTTGGTTATTTATTAATGTCTATAGGCTACGCTAACCAACTACCTACTGACAGGTAGCCGGCTCCGTATTTTTTCCATTCCTTCAGGCTGAAATAAAAAAACAGCTTGTAAAACAGTATTCGTTTTTTTATGTCTGCAAATAAAGGCGAACGGAACGAGGATAACAGAATGATCCAAATAGTTTCTTTATTGCTTTGCGAACTTCCTCATTACGCCGGGTCCAGACAGATGTCGGATCATTATATCCATCCCACCATACATCATAATACTCGTAAAACAAACAATAGAATGAATCATTGAGCTCTCATGTGAGATAAAAATTCTTGAAAGAAATTCTTAAAGTAGATGTTTGAACTCTACAATTATTGAGTTTACGTTTTTGCGTTCTGTGCATTTTACACGCTGCCTGTCGAGAGTCTGATATCGAAGAAAGTAGTCAGATAATAGAAGTAATCAATAGCTATTACCCTAACAGTCCAGTATGTTAGTTCGGCTGGTCCAGTTGTTAGAAACTTGGTTTGAAAAATATCAGTTTATGGAGGCCAAAAAAACCAAAGCAATAAAAACTTCAATAAACTTAAATTTGTTTCAAAGTTATTAATGTTCCCGTTGCTCTAGATTGCCCATTGCTTTTCAATTATTTATTAATGTAGCGATAATACGCGTCATTTACCTTAAAGAGGCCATTTGAAAATAATCTCTGGTGATAAAATTATTTGTCGTTTGCCGAACAACAAACTTTATTCTTGTATCATCTGAATTCTGAAATGTTAAACTGAAATACAGCAAAATATAATATTTTCTATGGCTTTACTTATCACCGTTTGTCATATCGTCCAGAAAGTTGAGATGTCTGGCTGTAAAATAAATGGCAAGTGAAATAATCGAAAAATAAATCTTTGCTATTTACGGAGGTCATATAAAACACGTAGGTAGTTAACAACGCTCAATTTTGTTTGATTAATAAATTAATTCAAGTCTACAAAACGCTAAAGTTTGAATGTCATAAGCAGGAATGATAAACTTGGCGGCAAATTAATACAAAATAAGAGTTCCTACTTTTGACTTTTAATGAAGTTGTGCCAAGTTTTGACTTTTAGCTTATTTATAGATATTATTATTTTACTCGTACTTTTTGTCAATACTCTTCCGAATGAACTCAAATTAAGTTTACTTATAAAGCATATTTAGCCCCGCGGCTTGTGTCAAACTTGATCTATTGACAAAGTTAAGCAACCTCGGGAATGGAATGAAACCGAGTTTCCGTTATTTGCATGCACTTGACTTGAGATGGCGACTAACCCGTCCTCAAATCCGCACTACAGCAACGTGGTGGCGTACGCTCCAGGCGTCCTCTGTTGTGTGGACCCGTGTCCAGCAGTGGCCCACTAATAGATTGCATCCAATTGTAACCACTTTTTAACTGTTGATTGTGTGTAGTATGTCATATGTAAATAGTGTGTGTTTTATGTACAGAAACGAGTATTGAGATAATAAAGTAATTATTGATCTTTAGAATTGCAGCTCGTGTTCAAAGTAGGATGTTACTGTTATATATGAATATCACTACAGAGTATACCAATTTAATGCCGATTCGTCAAATAAATCGAGTTATCGAAGCAATGGGGTTTCAAGTTAATTAACGCTTTCAGCTGAGTGGCTCCTATTATACAGTAATGTTGGAAAAACCACTTTAACAATCAGTGAAAACTACAGCTTCGCTTTATATTGCCTTTTGTTAAGTAACAAAATGTATAAATAACGATAATAACAAGGTTGTTGGTTGGTTAGTTGTTGTTACTAAGGAGTGCCCGCTAATTCATCCGTGTAAAATTTCGAGGTACCTTGGTCTAAAGTCTAAAGTCCCGCTCAATGTCACCCTTAGTTCAAAAATCATCTAATACCTCAGCTTTGATAAACTTCTATGGCTGTATAGGATAACAATTAACAAAATTCTCTCAATACTTTGATGTACAAAATTTTATTTGAATGTTAAAATCTATCATAATTGTAATATAATATTCCCGATTAACATGATTAATGATATTGTTTTGTTCTCCAAAGATTTAGATAATATTCTTCGCTATCTTATAGACAATCTCAAACGTTCTTCGCTCCCGCTAATTCGCGGTCTGAGGAATCGAAAATTTATTAATGAAACAAAGTGCACGTTAATCTCTGTCCGACGCACGGATCTGCTAAATGGGCTTTGAAATTCAGCCCTACTTTTACCACAATGTACAAAACCAAATGGATTAATAGATTGTATCAGCGTTTATATACGTACATAAGAACAAAGTATTCATTGTGAGAAAACTCGCATAGTGTTACTACTTTTGACACCTCGACAATTACTTATTTATAAATAATAGTTTGTAAAGAGTAATTATTACTATTACATAGGACGTTCATTTTAGTACAGGTAACCGTAAAGCTTTAATTAAATTATAGCCTGTACCTACCTTAATATTCGCACCATGGCTTGTAAAGGTTCCCATTATGTGCACGAATGTTTATTTATTATTCGTCTTTGTGCGGCGTCGTGTGTATTAATAACGGAACATTGTCTGAGTGAAAACGGGTTTAATTAAATTTGTTTTCACAGCGTTTGAAAGGAGGCGATTAATATCTCGAAAGCGAGGGCTCCTAAGACGTCATAACACAAATGTAATCCTTGCCTGCCTAACATCGCTCATGTACAACTTCTTTATGTACTCATATGCCAAGCTTCAAGATCTTTTTGTTTAGGTATATACGATGTTCCATGTTATGGAACTTTTGTCACTATGTGAAATTTATAAAATGTAATGGATATTGTGAACAATGATGTGTTAATGTCACTAAGATGTTACGAGCCTAGTGTTCGCTGCACATGCTGCCAAAAATATTAAATCTGGAATAAGGTACGATTCATATCTCAAGTATCTATCATAATATATACTATCATCGTGGTTTAGGCAGAAAAAGATCACATGAACTTTGCTAAAAAGAATGGCACATGCTATAGAGCATGTTAATGATACATGTCGTTTTGTGTGGTCTCTAACACCCGCGTATACTCTACTTCTCTATTGAAGGTATTCTAATACGGATATAAAGTTTCAGTCACGACTCCCAGTGCTATCCAAAATACGTGGAAATGTTGAAACTGAACACCAGATTGAATTCTACGTGTACAGATCGATTTTAGGATTTCAGTATGAAATCTGTATGACAATAATGAATATGGACATCGGTTAGTTTGAATACTGGTTGGCAAATATCACTATTTAGGATATCTTTGGTGCCATAATTATCCGATTATGGTTTCAATATCGTGAATTTTGTAATTGATAAATGAAAGCACATTTTGTGCCTTAAAACTGCTATAAAGGTTTTAATCAATGATAATAAGAAATACTTAAACATCATTGGTTGTAAACTACACTTTCTAATTCTTTGATAAAACACGAAAAGGAATTACGTAAGTTTGACAATTTTTAACTTTAAATATTTATTAAAAATGATCTATAGTTTCAAGCATATATTCACAGGTAGACAAATTTCCTCCTACATACCTTTTAAATTGAGAAAATATCATCCAACAATTTCAGAGTACCATCCACCTCCTCGCTACCTTAAAAAGTGTTCGAACACAAAACATTGTATTTCGAACCAAATACAATTTCTAAGCCAGTGGTCCGAAGTAGCAGACAATGTTAATCGTAATTCAAAGCTTCCACTTCATTTGCGACGCGCGATTCCGGGTTGAAATGTCTTGGGTTCATTTTTCCGTCGAATGCTCAAAGCTTTGTTTTTTGGGCTTCCGCTCTTGCTCCATTAGCCTCTTACTATTTATTTCGGGTCACGTTCAAATACCAGACGCTATCAGCGTACCTGAGTGTTGCTTTTTTTAACTGACTTTATAATTGTCAAATATATTTATTAAATGAGTAAATAATAACATTTACTTGTTTTCACAACAGAAATTCTGGTTAAAGCTCGTCAAAAGGAATGAAAACAATAAAAACATAGTCTTGTACAAATGTTTTTGTTACGGCTACTCTGTAAACATTTCCCAGCATAGTGGTCAAAGTCTAAGCTGAATTAATGATTTTATTACTTTATCTAATTCCAATCAAGTAGCAGCAATATGAAATAGATGTGAAAAAATACGCAAGAATTTTAGGACGTGTTGTTCACGCTGTCCGCTGTCCAAATCAGTGAAAGTCCTTTGTTTGTTTGATACGCTTTCACGATTAAACCACACAACCGATCTTCATAGAATTGGGAAGAGAGACAGCCTGAGTCACGGACATCCTTGGAATAGAATACTTTTGATCCCGAATAAATATACTGATCCCGTGGGAATTAAAACACCATACCATTTTACGCGGACGAAGTCGCGGGCAACGGCTAGTTTTCTATAATTACTACGCGATGAATATAATCATGTTATTAGCATTTGATCACAAACTGGCGATGACATGTATTTGACGCCAATCTAATTTGGTTACCAAATACGGATGTAGCCACAACCACTAACTAAAGTCAATTTAGATGGTCAGTGTACTCGGACGAAATTGCATCGGGTCTCCTTTAAAATTCATGCAACCGTTCTGTTCTCTTTGAAAAATGTTTGTATCAGGTAGTAACAGTACGAGTACTCTGTACACTACGATACAGTAACCTACAGTTAAGCTTATCGTCAAACATAAAGCTCATACACAATTGGACCGGTACAAAGAACACTTAAAACATCTACATTTTCTCTTCACAACTACCTTCATTTTTACATGACCTTACTTAAAACCAGTTACAATAAAACTTGTAGATAATTGTTGCGCAGCAGCATCACCAATCTGAGACAAGATATGATCCAAATCAGCTCAAGATCAAAGTCAAATGGGTTTACCGTCTGTTAACCAGTATCCAACCATTAGTATAACGATAATTCAAATAAAGAAAATCGAGATTTTCTGATACGCGCCTTTATTTCAAGGTTTTGTTACATTTTTAGGCTATGTAAGTAGTTCTCAAGGGTGTAATGATGTAATCTCGCTCGGGTATGCGTTCAATCGATAGGTAGCTGGAAGCCGTGAATTATGGGAAGAAGGTTTATCGCGATGGGATAATGGCACACGCGAAAACCCAGTGGTTAGTAAAACTTGTAAGTATAATACGTTTACGAAGGGTCATTTTTATATTTAAGACTGGAAGACTAATATAAGGAACACTGATAGCTGTGAATTGTTAATGTTGACCCCGATGGGTATTTTCCGGAGCATTACTAGCTCTACGTTGCACCATGGAACTATGATTTCATGATAACATATGAAATATAGTTCAATATTATATAATAATAATATACCTACAATATACAATCTATATATATAAAAGAAAGTCGTGTTAGTTACTCCACTTATAACTCAAGAACGGCTGAACCGATTTAGCTGAA
>DWLO01001466.1:0-14906 GCA_018245335.1 Dalla quadristriga
GATGTCATGGGCGGCAGTGATTGGGAGTGCATGCTCGTTTGCTATCTTATACCCATAAAAAAAAAAAGATCACAAAGTTTTCACCGCGAGCAGGATTTGAACCTGCGCCATTCCTCCATTCATTTAATTACAAGTTTAGGTGCAAAATGGCCAACTGACTGGTTTTAAAAATGGATAATGCTTAATTCTAACAGTATCGGTCTAATATTCAGTTGCTGCTTGCCCTTGCTCACGTGTTTGCGCGTCTTTTAAAGTTAAAAATAGCTCCGATCCAGGACAAATTGAAGGAGAGCAGACTGACGTGGTATGGCCACACGAGGAAAGAGTGTAGCTACTCTGTAAAAGCTTCACTGAATATAAACCAAAAACCCAGACCAGAGGTAGAGGAAAACCTCGCTACGTGGACCAAAATGGAGCGGGATATAAAATCCCTTCATATACCCTCAACGATAACCCAGGACAGAGTTACCTAGCGCCCCTGTACAAGGAGGCCCGACCTCTAATAAAATGGGAAAAGGGCAGAACTATGAAAATCTTGCGTCTTCTTAAAGTAGTTTGGTACGCAAGACACTCGGCGACCAGCTTGTATCCTACACGATATTTTGCATTCGTATTTACTCGTCGCGGTCGCTGTCGCATAACGACCAAAGCCTAACCCTATTCTCTTACCCTACCTGTGACTCCGTCGAGCTATTCCATGTAGGTACTTAGTCATACTTAGGTAAACAGATGCATATGACTTCTAAAATCTTGCAAAGCATGTCCGTGAAATGATATTACTCACTCGTCAAAACTTGTCGGTTTGCATTCCAAAAATGCCTCATTTTTGATTGTTCCTGCGCAATTGACAAGCCCGTGAAAAATTCCTAAGGCGTCTACAACCTTACGCGTTTTATCCCAATCACGAAGATCGACGCATGCTATTTCTAACGAAGGGTATTCAATTTTGAACTGGTTCAAAGTATCTCTGTTTTCAGACAAAGCCACAATGTTTGCTCCAGATCGCCATAGTTCCAGAACTGTGCCGCGCCCTATTCCTGTAGAAAAAGAAATAAGTAGATATAGGAACTACTTACCTGACTTGAAAAAAAATTTGTCGTTCCTTATGCTATGGTAGTTTTAGGTTAGTGAACAAGGTTATAGTTCCAATTTCCGGCCACCGCCAAATTATTACCTACATATCTCTGGTGAGATAGACAGGACAGGAGGTAGACAGCTATACCACGGCTATGGCACACAGGGAATCCTAGTGCAGGGGTGTGAGTGTATAAGCGTTTATTTATTACAGCCATCAACTGTCCTTTCCCAGTCCATATACTAACGAATACTGACCAACTAACATTCATATTAATTAACGTCTCATACTAACTGGACTAACATCCCCAGTTCCTTTTACGGTCCTATTGGAGGTTCTCACAGATATCATGGGTGGAGCTGCATGCTCGTTTGCTACCTTTTACACAAAAAAAAAGCTACTCTTGCTACTCGAGTCCAAGGTCCCTGTTGCAGTACGTCGTCCACTACGCTAACTTATAAATTATAGATATAAAAAAACCATCTTTACACTGCTCTACACGTGAACCTCGGGTTTGGTATTCCACACGGCGGAAACAGTTGTATGTACGATAGTCCCTAATCACCCCTGAAGAACCATTATGATGATAATTTCACCCACATGATCATGATAAACCAGGGTTTACCTAGAATTGTTAACACGGAATGTTCTGTTCAGGTAGTCAGTAGTCGTAAGTCTTACCTGAGCATCCTCCTGTGACCAATATTCTTTTACCCTCAAAACACTTATCCATTGTTTTAAATCTAGCAAACCGTCCAGTGGATTAATAATTTAATCGACTTATCGGCATCTTTTCATTGTACAACTACTAAGTTTACCAAGTATATTAGCTTACTGTAGGTACCTACGAGTCGTTATCGCTCGCACTTTGCGGTGTAATGTAACATTCTACGTTATCACAAATACGCACGTATGCAATAGTTTTGTTATTGTACCTAAATGTTATCATTTCATCATTATCTTGAAGACGTTGCGACCAACGATAGTAAGTATTAATAGCACTGAGGACCTTGGAGATCAGTACAATTTCCATTAGTGGGTACATGGTACCTCTACGAGTTTAGTAGAACGAAAACATTGCCTGTTATGTAGATCGGCGAAACTATGATTAAACTCTTTCTGCTAAAATGTTTTTTCGATTTTGCATACGTAACGAAAATTGACATAGTACGGTTTTCATGACCCTTTCAAATGGACGACAATTTTCCAAACTTCATTAATCACGGACCCACCACCGAAATGAAGACATTTTAATTATAACGTTGTCTTTAGTTTCCTTTTAGTTAAGAGGTACAAGTCACCCCTACAGGGAAATGTTTTAATAAAACTGGATATGGTGGATACATATATTTATCACGCCGGGAATGAGACTGATTGCCTGTTTTTTCAATGAAGAAGCATATTTTCATGGCGAGAGTTTATTAAAAAATATACTTATTCGAAAATTATATATTCAACATTAACAAATTGCGTTTAATAAAATTATACAATACGTTTAAGGCCTAAATTACACTGTAATTTAATTTAACTGTATAAAAATATAACAATATAGGTGCTAATAAAATTGATGAAGACAAGATATGAAAAAAAAAAGTATTTGTGATGAAAACAGTATGTTCTCGATATCAAGTTTAATTTAAAAAAACTCAAAATAACATTTAAGTATTTTTTTATCTTGCTACAATAGTTTTACTCACATCGGAGTAAAATAATACCCAGCAGTCACTGAATAATTTTAAGATATTCTTTAAGAATTCTTCAGATCAATCTGATTTATTTTATTGAGTTAACAAACTACCGAATGCGAGAAAAATAAAGAGCAGAGCACTTTGGTGGTATGACAAACCAGATGAGTTATAATTCCCATCACCTTTATTTTCAGCAGGAGTCGACAATGATACCAGTTTGTCTCTAGTATTATTTTGTGTCAGACAATAATAAAGTAAACAGATTTCAAGTATGGGTAGAAAAAAATCTTCATTTTCCTTAATAATTGAAATACTTACACATCAAAATTCAAAAATAGATCATAAGTATTTAAAAATATAATTACATAACATATCTTTGGTTCTTTAAAATAACCCAGTGGAAATAAACAGATCTTATGAGATAAATATAAAAATGTAATCTTAGCAAAACAACTATTTTCGAGCCTTTTTTTATGGCAAATGGGCAATGCAAACAAGACATGGAAACATTGTAAGGTCTTGAATGACCCAACGCAACTGCGCCTTAGTTAACTAAAAGGCTCTATGGGGCCAATTCAAACGCAAGTAAGGCAGCAATGCCACCCTTAAGTTTTGATTCAACTTACAATTTGGTGTCAATGCTTACACATGTTTCCACATTTATTTACGTTTGTTTTATATTTCAGTCAATACTCAATATAGTTCTACCAAATTATGTAGCAAGGAATCCACCATCTATGGGTAACTCAACTCCATTAATCATGCTAGATTTTTCACTCAACAGAAAAACTACTGCATTGACTACTTCTGAGACTTCGCCAAACCTGTAACATGAAAAATACATAATAATATATTATAAAATTTGAGCATTAATTTTTGCGCGGTTTGAATGATCTTACAAAACGCCAAAATCGTAACCCAAAGACAACACACACCATACAAACGTCTACACATTGACATCGACGACAACCTCACGTTTTGATTTAAAAATGGCATTGAGCTTTGCAATTATAAATTTCGATGGCATATATTGCACATTTCATTTGCCATTAAAAAGGAATAAAATAAGAAAATAATGGCATAGATTGAATGTCTGAATGTTAATATAAAAAAAAAAAAAATTAACCCAATGTAAACTACACACCATACACCCTATTAGTAAAACGCTAAACTCATGTGAAATTAGATATACCTACATGGGATCCATAGCATATACTTATAATTATAAAAACATTAGAAAATTCAAAAATGACATGACAATATACCTTCCAAGGGGAATCTTAGACATCATCTCTGAAGCCTTTTTAGGGTCTGACCATCCAACTTTGGACATAGCAGTCATAATAACAGTGGGATTCACAGCATTCACTCTAATTCCATGAGGTCCTAGTTCTAAAGCCATGGCTCGAGTAAGTGCATCCAGTGCAGCTTTTGAGGCACTGTAGATTGCATGATCTTTTAAAGCAGCCTGAAATTTGAGTAATCAGATTTAATTAATGAAAGCAGTGGGTTGCTAGTTGGGAAAGCCATGACTTTAAGAAATTCAATCCCTGATAAAGTAATGTAATAGGGTGTTGAAATTTGTGTGGATTAATCAATACATCAGCAGCCATTGGTACCAACCAATGAAGAGGTTGTTTCCCATAGGGATATTGATAACTTGCCAATTGCTGATACTCAACATTGAAGTGGAAATTTTCTATAAGGATCGGGATGCAAAACTAAACTAGGTGTGGTCTGAAGTCAAAGACCGTTAGGAGTGATGTTGCAGATGATCCTTACAGCGCAACCCACTTATCAGTCGGCACAGCCCTGCCGATTGATTGACTATCAGCTCTCATAATGTTACACTGTATAAAGTGTAGGTAATAATATATCAAATACATAAAAATGTTAATAAGAATATTATAACATGTGTAATCTCTCAAGAACCAATACTTGAATAATTTAATTTTATAATAAGTTATTAACATAGGTATCTCAAGATAGCCAGTACTTTAAGTAAGTATTATTATATTAATGTAGATAGGATGATACCTTAGAAGCTTGAGAAGATATGTTTACTATGGCACCATGGGTCTTATTTTCTACCATCTTTTTTGCAACTACTTGGCTGATATTTAATACTGCTTTAACATTTACATCAAATGTTCTGAAAGGAAATTGATTGTTAGGAATAAATAAGGAATAAACAAGGAAAAATATCATTTTGAAACGACAAAGCTATTTCTTACTTATCAAAGTCTGCAGGTGAGCACACAAGGAAAGGCTCACATATGGCAACAGCTGCATTATTTACTAAGGCATCAAAATGTCCTAATGATTCGACAACACTGCGAGTTTTATCCCAATCGCCAATATCAACATCCACGATGTCGATAGAAGGATATTCGCTCTGCAGACTCTCTAGATGAGATCTCGTACGAGATAAGGCAACTATATTAGCTCCAGCTCGCCATAATTCTACAGCGATTCCACGACCAATTCCTGTAGTGAAAAACCAATTAATAGAGATAAAATCATTGTTTTTAGAATATTAGTGATAATTACGAAAATTAAATAAACTCTTTGACTAACCTTGTCCGGCACCGGTGACGAGAATTCGCTTGCCTTTAAATATCTCCATTATTATGTGTATTTATATAAAAATATTAAACAAGACTAACACTCGTGTTTTACGTTATTATTAAACTAATATAACGTAAATTAAAAGCAATTACAATGGGTACCTAAAATAACAATGATAAAATTATTCCTTCACTGTCTGAAGAAGTAAAATAATGCTAAGGTATACCTCAATCCACCCACTGACAGACCAATTGTCATTAATTGACAGTGACATTAGATATAATACTTATGGTACCTACGGTTACCAATGTTACCATACGCCACGTACTATTAGCATTTTATTATCAATATTTTATGCTAGCATAATTAAGAAAATATACGAAAAGTTCATAAACTTAGCTTAATAGCAGTATACAATTTTTTTACATTTTAGGTTTCTCATCAATGAGGATATAAAAATAAAAGCTAGGCAAAGTGGGCATCAATAATAATTGGCTACCAAGAATTCTGGTAGTGGTTTGATTCAATTGAAGAGAAGCATTCAGAATAAGCGTGGCATAATTGAAGCATTCATGGTCGCGGATTTCTTTTTTTAGTGTATTATATATGGTCGCGAAGGACGGGTATATACTTGAACTTCTGAATAAATTAACTATGTAGGTATCTATAAGTATAAGTAAATTTTATTGGAGTGTTCATACTCCTGATGTTATTTATTTACGCCCAACGTTGGGTTAAAATTCTTGTTGAAAAATGGATCTTTGGAGGCTCGTAACTTCTAAATCAATATCTTTTTTCCTGATCTGTATAGGAATATACTTAGATAATGATGAGACAAATAGATATAATGCTTAGTTTTGGGCGTAGAACCACAAACATTTTAATTATTTGTTGAATACGTTTGTATGGAAAAGTACTAGGCTTATTGAAATTATTGCAATCTAATTTACAGTATGACTTTGGCATGATAATGGACAAACACGAGACAGCTCAGGCCAGTAGCTCATCATCGGTCATCAGGTGGTCGGGAGACTGGACCGGCTCCACGTGAGCCTGCCCTCCAGAGAGCGAGCGTGGAAGGTTGTGAAGCCCACTTAGATGGTGCAGGCCACAAAGTCACTGATGAACTGCACCCGGAGGTCGCGTGCCACCACGTCGTTTCGGACGCAGTGATCAGCTCTCACCTGGTACTTCTTCGGTACGCTTCTGACCGACCGACACTTGTCTCGAGGCCTTGGTTTTCCAACAAACGTTCAATGCCGTTCAACAAACATTGGTGGTTGGTGGTTCAATAAATTAGATTTTTTGTGATGTTCCGATATAATGTTTGCTGGTCCATACGACATCAGTATAATAAACATGTGAAAACGTATAAATCAAGGTAAGAAAGTATTTGTTCTATAGTATAGTATGCTTAAGCATTTATAGATGTATAAACAAACATCTTTCAGCCAAATAATGTGCACAGTCCTATTCTCGGTTGTATCCAGTGTGTACAATGCCCACAACCATGTAGTGATTGTCCTTGTTTAACCGCCAAGTTACTTAAAATAACTTCCAAAAGCTACAAATGCCTGGAGGAAGCAGTTGGTACCCCTGGTGACATCGACGAAGCTACTGATACCAGCAGTGATTAGGAATTACTGAATTTATTACCAAAACCAATCATCGTGATAGATTAAGAAGATGCTGACAAAGTCTTGGTGACAGTATTTTTCTCGTGGGATGTACTGTACTTAGTTTCAGCTCATGCTGACACGAAGTTCATATTCAATATTAATTCAATATAAGGGGTATCATAGGCAGTATTCGTCCATACGAATAAGAGATGGCGAATGGAGATTTTCAGTCCTCTTATTTATTCGTCCATGGTGTCACTATACAATAAATAAACGACACCATGAACAATTCGGCTGAGTGAGGAGGAAAAGATAAAAGAGTGTTGATTATTCTTCGTACTTCGAGCAGCTTAGTTACCTAGCGACCTATGTTATTCTTACTATGGTTCGTACGAAGTCGTTTTATTATTTGCTTAAAAGGTACAGACAGGTACGCGGTATTTGAGTTTGCACACCGGCGACTAACGCTCTACAAAACCGAAGCTTAACCATATATCTAACTCTTTCGCTGATGTGCCATCCTAAATTCCGCTCTGTGAGTACACGTACCATTATTAATCAAACAAGTACCGTTAATTAAAAGACAAATGAAAACTTGTCGGGTATAAATTGATTTGTACATGGCGAGATCGTTTATTATGTTATTTTGATATGAATACTCAGGGCCTTATTTTCCCTACGAAGCCTAAGAGGATGTGTCGCGTTATAAAAATAATAATATTTTTTTGTACTCAAAGTATTATTTACTACAGTACAAATGCCGAAAGTGTAAATATTTATGCACCTTTGTACAATGGTGAAAGCTTTCCAAAAAAATATTTATTACCAGAGGAAACTGTTCCAATTGCATCAGACTTGAAATATTACATAGAAAATTTACAACGGACAGTCAATTACTTTTATAATGATATGATTCAGAAAAATGACACAGAAATTAATAGTGCGCTAGGGATGTTTTTGATGAAAAGTAAGTAAGTAGGTGTGTATATGGTTCTTGTTTCTTAACTTATTATCTTATATACTAATTTGCAGTTGGCAAACAGAATCCGCACAGAAAAAGCCAAAATTTGGCCGTATGAATTAGTTTGTAAACTCATTGCTGCCACTAGAAGCTTTTGAAATTATGAAAATCCAGTTTTCAAACTGCACATTACGATTACATTACATTATTCATAAGTCAACAAACCGGACTACTGGTACAACAGCATGCATGAGAAATCATTTCTTCCCTGCACATTTTTTTTTATAGTCTAGCGATCACATAGATCTCTGTCGGAAGATAGCGGTTTCCCGTATATAATGTTCTGGTCGGTTGCGGAGTATGTAACCTACCCAAGATGCTAAAATAGGCATGAGGTCCACTTGAAGACTGAAACTTTGGACATGAGATATCACCAGAGGAGTCGCCACAATGCGTCGCTGGCCCTGAACGCGAGCTCTTTTTGCGCCTTTATTGAAGAATACCATAGTCCACCGGAAAAGTCTTAAAAAGAAGATCATTTCACAGTTTACGCGTGGGCGGCAAATCAGATTGCGCAAACCGAACTGTACGTATACAAATATTGAAATATGATATATATGAAATTTCTTTGGCAAGACATGTTCGGTTAGTGGTGTGATAATGGAACGGTGACGTCAATATCAGCAGTTCCTTGGACCATTGTAAGTACCACTGTAAAACTGGTAGAAAATACAGAGGGATGTAAGGAGCGCCTTAGACTAAGATGTTCTAGCTAGTCTATCCGTAATATTTGTTGATAATTCGGACCGCCAGTTTTTGTACCGAACCAAATAAATGGATTAAGCTGAGCGGGCCCTTTGCCCTACGTAGCAATTACCAACCATTAGAACCACCAACTTACTACCCATCTCGTGTCAGGCCCTTATAATGCATGCTGTTATATTTAGAGCAGAAGATTGTACTCTGCAGTAACGTATAACTGGTTCGCTTCGTTCAGAATTCAAAACGTAATATATTAAAGTGTTGATGCAACGTGAAACGTAATATGTATGCTATTGGTAACTGAAAAAACAAAATGATATATACTGTATTTATCTGTTGTAACACCTTTTGTTAACTGACGTGTAGTCTTTCTTTGTTTTCTTTTACTGACGCGATGACGCCGTGGTCTTGTGAAGTGTTACTGAAAGATTGTCGAGATTAAAAACAATTGTGTTATTATTTTACAGCCGTACTGAAGAAGGTGGTTCGTGATTACCAAAATAAATTGACAAGATCACATTACAAAAGCTTAAAAAAAATTATTTATAAAGCTGATGACTTTGTTACCCTTTACACTCATGTCACAAAAGAGATATCGTATGATTCTCCACTAGGTAAAATGGAATACCGAGGTAAGATACAGGACAAAAATAAAAATTAAACTCTTTGCATATTTGTGGTTGTGTATTAATATAGTGGGGGATGCATTATAACAAAAAAGTATTACTATACTTTACTACGATACCTACGATTCTATACTTAGAATCGTGGGTATCGTATTACGTATAGTATCTAATTAGTCTGCTAGTATCGCTTGTGATCGAACCATCCTATTCGAGGTTTGTTACGGATTCTGATGTACCTACATGGCGTCAGTGGTTTGTGGAACTGCATGCTAGTTTACTTTTTAACTAGTTTTATAGTATTCAGTGAATTTTACGTATAATTATGATTAATAGTTTTCTAATTTGGTTTTTGCTTTAGTGGCTAGAGTATTTAAAGACGATTCCGCCCAAGTGTATTCAATAGGAGACTTCAATAAAGGTCGTTTGCAAAAATGGATTCTTAATAACATTTCTATGCATTCATTCATTGAGCATATGGATAACATAACACTACCCAGAGATGAATATGTTTACCTTATTGATGATATGGATTCATACTTTATAAAAATTCACCATTCTGGTAAGTAAACTTATTATTTGTACCTACTTATCGGGATAACTTTTTTGCAAAGCCCTGACCTGGGAACGGCTGGGGGGGGGGGGGGTAAGACTGCTATTTCAATCGTTTACCAAGCGCCTGTCAATGGCAATCTTTAAGCTTTTCCAGATGGAGCAATTCAAATAAAAACAATAAAGAACCCAAGTTTCTAATAAGGTACTATAATTTAGATATTAAAAATGAAGGTTTATCGTTCTGTAATCGGTACGCAAGATATAACTGATTAGTTTCGAGTATAAAACGCCGCACATCTTAGTGGCTAATATACTTGGACAATATGATATTTTGTAGATACAAGGAGACCGAATTACAGTAACGGGTTATTAAGTAATTAATTTATTTTGTTTAAAAGAACGCTCATTTTATTCAAAGAAGCTTCATGTCAGAAGAGTCTAATGACCATTTAGCAACAATGCCAGCGCGATAGAAATAGCAGGGTTGGGACCCTGTCCGAGCAACACATTTGTGACCGATTTTAAAGTCGAGACAGATTATATTAGCGGATTGTCTTAACTGGTATAATGACCAGCCCACGAAGAAACGAACTTTTTCCTTAGTTACACGGGATTATGGCTTGGACAAAATCGGTCTTAAATCAACAAAATCAATAAAACAGGGACCCGAAAAATCTTGGTCTAAGCAACCTGTTTTCTAAAATAAATCAAAACTTTTAAAATGTCTTTATTACAGTAATTTTGTTATAATTTAATATATTTATATTTTTACTAATTCGTAGACCATTCAACTATTCATTATGTAAACATCGCACTATGGCACAAAAGTGTAGGAAGATACTTACCAGATAATAACCACTTTTTTTTCAAGAAAAACACATATTAAGTAGTGCCTTATTACTTCCATGGTGCATTCACGTCACCCGACTCCCCCTGTTCTAAATACAATTGTGACCGTACATAATAATAATATACTAATTGAGACGCTGTTCGTGACGAGGTATCACGATAGAACAAGCTGAGCTAGTCGACTCCGTGACAAAATGAACTTTATGCCACCTCTCGTCAGCCAATGGCAACGCGAATAACGGTTTTACTACATCAAACATTTGCTAGCTTTGGGTGTTAAAAAATTAAAATGTATATATTTCATGACACTTCTTTTGCCGGGTTGCAACATAGTAATGCAATGTACCTATATAACCCAGAAAGATTGAGTTTTGTCTAAATTGTTACGCGTCTAAAGTTTTCACACATGTACATTTTTGGTTTCGGTGTATAGACGAATGTTTGTCACGCATCGTGTATAATCCAGAACCCATTCACTTGTCTGAACTGCGGCCTTGTCTGCCCGATCCCTTCTGCCGTAAAGCGATACTGTCTTCACCGTCCACTGCATACGCCCTGAGTCATAGGTACGATGATACTTACATTTTAAATGCATAATAATTGATAAGTACCATTTTCTTAAATAAAGTAAACTTTACATTTGTAGGCTGCTCAATTTATTGATGTATCGCCATAACCGACGGTGTTTCATGCAGTCCCAAAAGGAAGATGACGATATGATGGACACACTTTGCGCATTCATGTATCGTGAAGCAGTTTACATCGCCCGCCGTGGATTTTTCTCCAGGGATGTCTTTTTGGAACATGGTAGGTAAATAGTGACGCGATTTTATGAAGATCAGATTAGACGTGTCATACACATGGCTAATTGGTTGTGACGCTGTCTGCTGCATGGGTTTAATTTCCGGAATAATTGGATTCCGGATTTTTGAACCGTGTTTTTTTGCAATTGAAATGTGTTTTATTCATTATTTTTAAGTCCAAGCTTCCCACCGCGATACAGGAAATCTAATTTAATTCTATAATACAGCAAAACTGGAAATTCAACGAATGAAACGGATGAGACTATATTACTTATACAGTTCATTGTTCGAGTTATCTTATTTAGGTAAGGATCCAGTTTTAGGTAGCGAATAATACGAGAAAGGAAATTTAACGACTTCGTATGATTACTTCGGTACATTGTTTTTTCTAGAAATTCCTGATAGCTGAGCAAAATACACTTAATTTCACTTAATGTAGATAATTAGGCTCAGTATTTAAAAACTAACTGTTTTTCTGTATAAGAGGTTTTACGGAATCCGTAGGAATGTAAACACATAACAAAGTTTTTTTTTCTTTGCTATTTTCGATGAGACAGAAACAATCCGAAAATTGTAGAACGTTACTAACACATAACTATTAATTTGTGACCGTGGTTAATGTGACAAATAATATTGCAAATGAGCTGTAGATTATGGAATACGTTGAATATCCAGTCACCCAGTATTATATATTATTTCTGTGTTTTGTACAGACTGAAACAGCGAGGTAAAGTATCTACGCTTTCCAAATGACCCCCTACCCAGGCCGCTAATGGGTTGAATGGATTATTTTACTGTATTATATAAATGGAACTAGCATCGTTGATCTAGACTACGTATTTGAACTTTCGCTTAGGGTGGTTGTAATACATTAAATTTGAGGTTGGTTATATGGCTCTTGTATATGGAAGGAAATGAGTGTCAAAAGGAACTCCTTATTTCGATTCAGAATTTCTTTTTTCGGTACCTACTGCTGTAAAAAAAATGTTCGCTTAATTTCATTCGAATTTTTCTTTCGTAGTGGCGCTGTGCTCTTTATTGGGTTACGAAGAATTTCATCGACATCAGTGGTACCGTAAAGCTGCTAGTTGGATAAACGATCAAGGATGTATTAACGAGTCTCATAACTTACTAAGAAATCGAACTAAGATTCAGATGCAAAAAATGACAAATAATAAAATGAAAAACAAACTGTTTAAAAGGCTAAAGATTCACCTGCTAGACGAATGCCATAGCCATCCTATGGCTCTACTGATAATCGTCTTAGCTCAGGCTATTAGACATACATTAAATTTTTTGATAGAATAAGCATGTTATTTTCGTTAACTCCAGTTCATACAAATTTTTATACCCAATGTTTTGTAATATGTAGTGATAATAACAAAGTTAAATTAAATGTGTTTGAAGGAATGCTACCGTTATATTTACTCTAGAAATAAAAGCCTAAGAATCTAATGTAGGTATGTTCTTTACTTCCCTTTATACGAGTACATTCTTATTTGGGGGTTCTTAGTCTCTAAAAATTCCTAATTTTTTGCTTTAAACTATCTACGTCGCTGAAACGTAATTTTTAAAGTAGGGATCTCTTGCGTTTAATTTTGTAAATGGTCGCTAAATTTCTGTAAGATTATGCATAATACAGACCCTTCACATTGTTAAAGTGCGGTGTTCGAAATTAGTCACAAAATAAAAAAATGGTGCAATAAATATATAATTTGTATAAAAATGCTTTGTAGTGAAAACCAGAAATTAATTTATTGAACCACACGACTTTCCAGAAATGTTTAAATTGGTTGTGTCTGTTAACGTAACTACCTATTCTTTCTTATCCTCTTTCGTCTTTGGTTTCAAATTAAAGTTACCAAAACCGCATGTTATAATTTCAGTTTACTTATCTTACTAACTTTCATTAATTACTTTCTAAACAAAGAAAAAAAAATCGTGTATAGGTATTGCTGTAAACAATAGTTGCGAAAGCAGACCAACCCTTAAACAAGCTTTCTTAATCTACATTTCATGATGTTTTGGTAACAAAATATTTGATACAATCACATTAACAATCATCTCTGAACACGAACTAATATTTTTACTCACATAGAGAAATAGAAAATCCTTTTTTCATAATAACGAAAACGTAATTTATCAAAAATTTTTTAGTCTTTACATAATAACATAATATAATATAGTCATAAGTTATGTTAACAAAATAATACTTAGTAAACTTATAGTTATGAGTTTTCTTTTAACATTATTTAGTTAATCAGTCAATATTTAATCATAAATTCATTTTAATTTCTGCATCATATTAAATTGTCTTATTACTAATAAACAAAGTGTTTAAGATTTCGTTCAATGCATTTTTATTTGAATATTGAATAGTTTTTAAGTCTCTCTGACGAAAGAAGAAACATGAAATTGGGGGCGTAGCTATGCTTTTTCATGTAATAAATGTTTATTTAAGTTTTGTAGGTACCTATGTTCTTTAATATTTATATTTTGTTCATTTTGACATGTCAGTATGGCCGGGGTTATATCCTAGAACGATATGAATTGACCTATTATTTCTTAGATTATAATCAGTGCTGCATTGCAAACATTAGCGGCAGTATTTTAAAGTAGCAGCAGATAAGGTTTACTACGCTCTACACCTACATTGTGTTAGCTACCCACAGAACTTAAAAAAAATGCAAAATCACAATAAAAATATTTTTTTAACACCATTTTATATTCAATTTTTTTAAAGCATATAAAATTGTTTAAACTTATTACAAATTTACATTGAAAATGCAAATAAGTATTGAAGTATATTCAATATATTTTTTAAGGTTTTTGTTAATAAATTGTCAAAAACTAATACCTACGTTTATTTTACAAACGACTGGTTATTTATTGATGTAAATATATTGTGCTGTATGCTTCTGATTTCAATAGAAATACCTAGTTTATGGTAGAATAAAGAGTACCCGTATTTTTATTATATTTACAAATAAGAACAAAAAGACGAGCACTAAATTACACAAGATGACCCTAATGCTCTCGTAGAGCACAAAGGCTACAAGGCTTTTTTCGGAGTTTTAAAACCAGCAGTTATGCCCCTACTACACTGCACAGTAAACCATCTCATGGTTCTAGGCCGAAACAAACAGTATTTTAAGTTTATGGGGTTACAAGATTGAGTGTTGCTAATAATGACAATATTTTTGTGCGCTACAAATAGATGAGTCGCAGTAGGTATAGTTGTATGGTAGATTATATAATAAGTTCGTTGTGTAGTAGGTACTTCTTTTCATCGTTTGTAAGGCGCCTTGCGGTAGCGGCCGCGTTCCTCTTCATCTCTTACGTCCAAGTAGTAACTAAACACCACTGCCCACAAGTAGAGATATATACCTGGATAGAAATATTA
>DWLO01001467.1:0-14904 GCA_018245335.1 Dalla quadristriga
CCGTAGTTCTAAGTACGTGAAACTTTATTTACAATTGTTTTGACATCATTCAAACAAAATTAGAGGGTATGCATTAAAAAAAAAGAACTTTTATTTTTTTGGGACACCCTAATAGTGAGATGTAACTCAACATGAATAGTGCTATGTATCTCATGCAAATAAGACAATGCTTTGTAAGCGACTAAACAAAACCTGTGACCTTGGGGGAACATTACTTCCCCCCCTATTAGCATTTGAGGGGGGCTATAGAGGGACTGGTACATTGGCTATGGAAAACTGTGGCACCTCCATTAAATCGTTCAAAAATCCAAAACGCGGCATGTGGTGATTCACCAATCACTATAATATGGACTGCTCAAACGTGCCGACACATTGGACTGCAAATGCGGCAACATTTTTGTGAAAACTCAGGAGTAAAGTTTCACTTGAATATTTTCAGTACCCAATTTTGTACAAAGGAGTGACAGAGATATCAAAGCCTCTAAAAGATGACTTGAACACAACACTGGATTTCCTGAACCAATTCCTGGAGGGGAGCAAATGGGTTGCTGGAGAACATGTCACAATTGCAGACACAACCATTCTCGCTTCATTGTCAGGAATAATTGTACGTAACCTAATATTAAGGGTTGTAGTTTGTTGTATACAGTATTTGTAGTACTTTTGCAAGTTCAATTTTATTTAGCTTATAACCAAAATACGAGTACTAAGAATGTTTAAAACTAGCATTTGTGTGGAATGCGATTAATATAATATTCATTTCAACTTCATATTTAGAATATAGTAAAAGCTTAAGTATGTACTTTTTAATGATGGTAAAATTTAAATTTAATTAAAATTTACTTTATAAATCAGTCAATAGTGAATTAAATTCTGTTTTAGTTATAGAACAAGAAAGACAAAGTAAGGTGAAATGCAAAGCAAGCATATTTCTCAGTAAGGTTTCAAGACACTTAAAACTTTTTTTAAATGGCTATTATTCATTTCATTATAATGCTAAGTTGGTTAGATAAATAGCCAAAGGGAAAATTTTGTGTATGTAATCTATTAACCTTACTATTATTATAAAAGCGAAAATTTGTTTTGTTGGATACGCCAACCACCAATATGCATATAATTTGGTAGAGAGATAATTTGAGTCACAGACTTAAACCCAGTGTTGATCATAAATTAAATGCGGATGAAGTTGCAAATAAACAGCTAGTTTATTAATAAAACAATATCTAATTGCAGGAGGTGGGGTGGGATATGTCCATATACCCTAACATTCAAAGGTGGTTAAAGGACTGTGCATCGCTACCTGGTTATGATGAAAATCTGGAAGGTGCCAAAGCTTTTGGAGCTGCAGTCAAAAAGAATTTGAAGGAATGAAGAAATTAAGCATACTCCTACAAACATATACATATATTTTGCATACACTTGTTGAACTTAAATATAAGTAATATAATGATGTGTTCAGAAAGTGAACTTTACTTTTCTATCTATAAAATTTTAACACACATTGGTGTTCATTTTTTACTCTTCTCTTAATTACGACCTCCGATTTAAAGCCTTTGTTAGCCATAATATCAATAACTTCTTCTGGAATGTTCTCTTCAATCAATAGAAGATATAATGTGCCATTGTCTGCCAATATCTTTGGTACTGCATCCAATAGTCGATCAGTGACTTCACGGCCTTTTACACCCCCAGCCCAGCTAGCAATGATTCCATCCCCCCCACATTCATTTGACATTGTCACAACATAGGGTGGGTTAAATACAACAACATCAAATTTAGCCCTAAAACAATTCACTAAGTCCATTGCCACTGACTCCAGTCTTACCTTATTATAATATGCTGTGCTCTTTGACATGATGCATGCCTTATAATTGACATCAGTGCTGAAGCAGAGGGTTTGGGGGAATGCCAAACCAATAGCAGTTATGACAACTCCACTTCCCGAACCGACTTCTAAACAAAAAGTCGGGTTCTTAGTTCTCAAATACTGCAGATCTTTTTCTAAGGCATCAATTAGGAGGAAACTGTCTTCAGCTGGTTCATAAACAGAATCAAAATCAGCCGTATCAATATGGTTTTGATGAGGAGTCTCCATTGGGTTAGTTGATGGAGCTGCGCTCCAAGGCCACGCTGCTCGTGCTCTGCTCAGGCTCTGGTGCAGGCTCAGATATTGATGCTCTGACAACTTTTTCCTTGCTGATCATACGCCTAATCTCATTCAATCTATCCTGCGAAAAGTATATGCAAGAAATTAAGCAGAGTATTTACACTGTTATAAAATGTGTGCTTTATAGAAGGTATTGCAAGGATGCCTGAAAGTCTTCTATACCATCCTCAAAGACATGTGAAGTCTGTGAACCTGCACTTGGACAGGGTTCTACATCAGGTAATGTTTTTTTTTTATTTGCGCCTTACGTGAGATTTATTTTAACCAATGGAAAAGAGGGGCCAGCCCTGCCCCCCATTTTGAGTATATTTTATTAATGGTTACCCCTTTAGTTTTATATAATATATACAAACCTGTGATGCCTGCAAGACATTGAGAACCACAGTAACTTTGTGTTTGCAAGCTATCAGCTTCTTGACGTAAGGGTCCAAGTCTGGGTGATTGTTTAAAGCCTCCCGAACCTTCTGCAGCTCTTCGTTCAAAGATTCTATTTGCTGTTTCAATTCTAACTGTGCAATCCTGCAAAGATTATGTTAGACATACATCCAATCATAATGAACCAGAAATTACACTTTGGATTTCTTGTCTAGCAACAGATAGCCAGGGAACATTTTGATGTAATCTTAAAATACTAATCAAGGAAATCTTAAAATCCTACTAAGATTCTTATTTGTTCTCCTACTAATATTATAGATGCGAAAGTTGATAGGATGCATGTCTGTTAATCTTTCATGCAAAACTACTTAATGGATTTCTATAAAATTTGGTGGAGATACCTTGAACCCTGGAAAAGCACATATTATGCTACTTTTTCCCGAAACTCATCCCTGAAGGGATTGAATAGGGATGAATGTTTGTATGTAAAAAAGACTGACGCGGGGCAGTGTACTACATGCTACTAGGGTTTGTGCTTAGGAATAATTACCTCGTTGCTCTAACCCTATCGTCTAGTTGATCCACAGTAGGCTTCAGAAGCCCAAGCAAACCTTCGGCAAGCGTGTCCCTTGTCGGATTGTCGCATAGATTGCCTGTGTTCTCATCAGCAGACGTCGTCGTGCTTTCAGTATCGTCCATGTTTTGATATTCAAAGCCTATTATTCCATTTTTGTCTAGAAATCAGACCAAAATATTGGTGAATGATCTCTGACTTTGCGTACAGAAATGTAGTTAGAATCGTTTTTAATTGGGCTTCATACGTTTTTGTATATATCTATTCTATCCGATCTTTTTCGTCCCCTTGAATGACAACATTGACAAGTGACAACTGTCAATAAAAGTCATTTTCATCAATAAGTTTCTTCATGTTCATTGATAATCATACACAGATAACATAAGGATACTACGTATTACTACTAGTTACCTAGATTAAATATTTTAAAGCGTTCGAAATAAACAATTATAGCTATATACATAATATAAATATCCAGAGTTAAAATAATAGTGACCAGTCGAACGGTGGAAACGATATCGTTCATGATTATTATAATACAATAGGATACCGTTGCGTTGAGCAAGATATTGTTAACAGGCTAAACTTAAATATATTTTGTTTCGCTCGACTCGCACAGTGCCTAATTGGATTTTTCTTTGTAATGATAACACTCTTGTTTCCCACGAGGGTTCAAGACTTGTTCCATTTAAAATGAAAGTCATTACTGTTATTTAAAAAATGATTTATTCAAAATTAAACCTATTAATGAAATTAACTACGTGAAAAATTACTTACTAGTTAATACATACCTACATCTTTTTAACAGTTTCAACTATTTTAATAAGTGACTTACGTTAACATTATTTGTATAATTGGCTATTGATTTTCTGCTATAATTGCTAGCAGCTAATAGTATTGAGCAACTATAAGGAATAACTTTTTCAGTCCTTCTAATTAGTAAAATTACTTACTACTGATTGTTTTTAGTTACAGGTAATTTTTATCGCCTATAGCACGTTGGCGAATATCGCCTTTACCAGTCATGGAGTATAATATGTTTCGTTATTGGTTTAGAGGTATTATTGCTATGAATGTACCCAAAATATGTAACTACAGTTAATATTATACAAAGAAAACGTAAAAAATATAAGTAGGTAGTACATACAAAGATAAAGTGTAAGCTATACTAAAATATATAATCTACTTCACTGCAGCTTTTGATTGCAACCACAATTTCTGAACAAAATAATAAAAATAGAAATATGTATATTTTATTGCCACATCACTGCCATTATCTGGGCCTGTGTAGTCAATTGTTATTTATTATTAGTTGATTGCTAGGAGTACGGCGAAGTAGTGTGTTGCTCTCAAGCAGGGCCACGTCCTCCAATCTTGACAAATCATATTTATATTAAAATGATATACAGCGAATGTACAATATAATGTACGAACTTGAGTTAGGCTGAGTTAACGAAATAATGAGAATTTATTGCGGCTATGCGGGAGCTGCTGTCAAGCTGAGCCACCTAGATACAGGAAAGATACTGTTTCCTGATGAAAGCAGTGTACCAAAGTACGAATACTATTTAATGTGAACGTGTATATATCAATAATAAATTAAAGTTTACGAGTAGGTATTCATATCAACAGTTGTTGACTAAAGCCATTTTAATTCACGTTTTTTTTTCATTTATGTGATGAGGATAGCAAACAGGCAAGCAGTCTTACCATCCACTGCCGCCCATGAACATTAGTTACGAATAGGACTTTTTTATTTTATTTTATTCCACGGCAGAAATTGGTGTGGCGGTGGTACTGCCCGGGCATACTGTATACAGACTACCGCCAGCACCACCACGCTCTACCACCTTTAGATACATAGTTGCTAACTGAAAACATACAGGTGTTACAGATTTAATTACAATTCATGTGTATTTGATGCTTCCCAAGATTCTTACAATAGACAATCTTTATGCGTACATAATTAATGTACGTCAGCCGGACATCATTTTAAGATATTATTGCTCGATCAGAGGTCACGATCAGAGAATGTGGCAGCTGGAGAGCAGCACACGAAATATAATGCCTTAACCCACGCTCTATAGGAGTACTCTGGCTCAATAAACATGCGCAAGTAAAAAGTAAACAGTATTTCTACACTCTACAACCACCACTATCCTACCACGATTGTTCAACCCCCAAGAGAGCATTGTCAATGTAAATGGACTGGGGTAGAGGACGATTAATTATATTCGGCTAACTCTATTACGCACTTATAATCGCCAATACGGTGGAATGTTTGTAACTAAGAAGAAACCTTGATTGCAGATTGTCGCAAAGCAGTGTTACCCTAATTCTATGGATTTTCCCAATTACAATTTGCTAGATAAACAAAAGAACTACCGAACATGAAATGCTACAATGAATCCATAAGTTTTCGCATCTGATCATTTACATGGGATTCCATGTTCACATAATCTCTCAACACTTCTTCGATCATATCTACAAATATAGTTTGCCATTGAAGCTCCAGGGTTCGAAGCCGTTGAGCCGCGCCACAGGCAACTTCAATTGTATGTGACAATTGACCACGACCACGAACTCTCCAACTCATGTCCTCCTGTTAAAATGTAAATTGGTAAACTATGCATCACAATAATATGAAGTTGAAGGCATGGAAATGTAATACCAATTAAATTAGTGAACTATGCACCCTATCTACGAGTATATAGTCGACAACATGGAAGTCTACATCAATCATAAAAGTCCAAGACATAAAAATAATAATGGACATACGCTTATCATCATATACGCACGCTTCATTCAACAGAACACCCGTAAAGCTGAAGCAGTCATCTTCTAGATCATTAATGGAAAATAATGTACATTTAATCAAAATAAATACCTGTGAGACATTTCCTTTTTTATACTGTAATGCTTCTTTCGCAATGACGTCTCTAAGTGCAGGGTCTGCGGCCCTTAACCATGCTTTTGCACTTATTGAACTATTTCCACTTCTTCCCAGTCTTGACAAGAGAGGCTGCAGTGGAGCATCCGGCAGAGCGCGTAATACTAAGTCGCTTAGGCCACTGTAGGTTCTGTTTGCCGCTTTTAGTTCTTCATCTGTTATCTGTATCCAAGTAATATAATTATTTCTACGCCTTAAAGTACTTACTTTTCCATTTACATATATTTTGGAAGTTACCGGTTCATCGTTAATTTTTTTCAGTCCCCAGTGAGCGAGCCTATACACTGCGTACTCTCGCCACGTTTTCGTGCATATAGGATTACCCTCGGGTAGCACCGTTAGACCAGATAATCCGCGAAGCTCTGCTAATGAATGCATCTGTCCGAGGTGTTGAAGACCAGTCGCGCGAAACGATAAATGGCTGATATTTGGAAATCTGCGGAAAATGTGTGCAATTCATCATTATCTTAAATTTGTCTAACCGAAGTTATGCCAGAAGCCAAAACACGAGTACCACCTAGGAGAGAAAATTACGAATGGGACCATTCTTACGTACTTAGCCTTTAACTCGGGCAAAGATTGTGCAACTGGGCTGAAATGCACGTAGTGAAATGCAGCTTTCGTAACGGTGCGGGCTTGCTCCCATTCCCAATCCCGTGCCAGTCGTCGCACCGCACCGGCACCCCAAGCACTCACAACGCCGTCACACACCTCGACCAGATAATCTACACCTGCGTAGAAAATATTTTGATTTGTAATTTGATCTTTGAATTGCAATCGTAAGAATGATAAGTATGGAGCAACGCTGATTTACCGCACAATATTTTTTTATTAATTCACAGAATGCTATCAGACTATTTGAGAGAGGACACAGCAGCGGAGAAATGACCATGATATGATTTCTCAAATTGAAAAGACTGCTTATATTGGTCAGATATTAAACTTTGAAATTTCGTTCCTTACCTTGCTCTCTATCTTTTGATACTGGTACGGTTTTTGGCACGGGCTCCGAAGATTTTAAGCTTGCTAAACTTTTTCCTGATTTAACCCTAGCCGTAGAAGGTCTATGGGCTGAAGAAGCTCTTTCAGTTCTACGTGTTATTGTTGCACTTCTAATATTTCTATTATTTAATCTACTATTGAGGGAACCCTCGCGTTTTAGTATCCTACTATTGTCACTACCCGACGTTGAAGATGTAGCTATAGATCCCATAGTTGTACTTCCTGATATGTTGCTTACATTTTCACTATGGTCAAAGTTCTTGGATTTAATTCTTCTACTCTCAGGGTCGCAAACAGATTTAGATCGCATTGAACTGAAGTTTTCTCTCCGCCGGACAACAGTGGGAGCACGCCGGAAGCGTCTTTTATTGCTCTCTTCCTCACTGTCACTAGTCGATGAAGGTAAAGAGCTGAAAGATGAATCGATAACTGGTTCGGCACTTGAGATACTTTCCCATCGCTTCAAAACAGGATCAACGTCATCAGATAACTTAACGTTTTCAAGCGATGAAATGATTGGCAGTAATATAGGCGGTAGTCTCAAGTCACTATTTGTAGATGTGGATGCGTCGGTCTCTTGCGATGCACTTCTTTTGGAGAAATTGACACGTCGCTCGGTAGGTTTTTTTGCCGTAGAACTCCTTTGTAATTTTTGTATTGCTGCAGGCTTTGATTGCTGATTATCTGAGAGTCCTTTGCTGCTTGTATCGCTTTGATTGTTTGAGTCATCCACTTGTTGAGTTGACACAACAACATCTGGCAAAGCTGCTGCTATCTCGACAGTCTGGGTGCCATCGCATTGAGTAACAGCCAATGGGTATTCTTGTACCAATTCTTTTTCTATATCGACATTCTTTGTCGGACTTGTAGTGCTGGCAAAACACTTGTTTTCTGATCTGAAATATCGTGTGATATTGTTTAGTGTTTATTTAAAAAGCAATGTAACTGCGTGAAACACAATGAAACTTATAGTTCTGTAGCTAAGGCCATGTCAAGGAAGGCATCGTTGCTTGCAAACATTCATGCAATGTATTATTACAAGCAACGCGAATTTTAAACATACCTTAGTAGTTCCCAGTTGGTGCGAGCGTTGTGTATGATCTGGTCTCGACGAGCGGCCTGCTGCTCAGAACCACCCAGAGCGCAATACGCAGCATGAGCGGCTTCTTTATTACTTCGCCAAGCCATCGCAGCTCTCCTGACCTGCGGAAACAGTAGGTACTAGGTACTTACTTTATTTTTTTTATATGTTTATTTGTATATTTACACACCAACACCAGTACACAACACTCACAAGCAGTTTTATAGTATTCCGTACAATAGGCAGGTGTGCATGCCAATGAAAGGCTTGAACAACATTTGCTTACAACCAACATTAAGCTAAAATGGTTTGCAATAGTCATGTGATATTTTGCATGTCTCTTCAATGGGTAGGGTAGGAGGGTAGGGGTAGGGTAGGTATATAAATAATAAAACGAAGCAATATTTACTTTGCAATTATTATTTTTGGATCAGGTACCTTATTGCCATTATAACCACTTTGTGTTCCTGTTTGTGTCATAACTCCAAGTAAGAGTTTTAAATCCGGAGAGAAAATGATAAAAAAAAATATTTTAAAGAGAAGTCTTAGAGTCGAAGAACACGTCGATATTTTGAGTTTAATACACAGTTGGTTGTACTTGTACTTTGCCTTTGATATTAAAACAATTGCAACGATAAATAAATGATTGGTCGGAAACACTTTTCTACTAATAAAGATTTACGTGTTTGTAACACCATAATTGAGATTTACTTTCACCCATATATTGCAATTTAATTATTATTGAAATACGGCATTAGAAAATGAAATATGGCTTATAATATGGCATTGTTTTCCTGAGTTGTTTCTAATTATTTAGTGCATTAGTTATATTTTCAAACATATATCTTGTGTCAGTTGATCAGAATAAACGTTGCTTACCTGTTCAGTCACGTGCATGTTGGTCAAAGTGACTAAATTTGGAAGATAAGATACAAGAAAAGGTGTACAATCTCCGCCCAAAGCGACTGGATTTCCATCGAGTGAGACTTCAATGAGCGACGTAGCTTCAGCCAACGAAGAGACATCTTCAACACTTAAAAAAATAAGCTTTCAAATTATCCTTACATTTTATTAGCTGTTAACTAAATTTCCATCAGTAACTACTGCTTCTTACCTTTGCAAATCGTTATTACCAAGGTATAATTTCTGCAATTTAGATGTATTATTAAAACCAAGCAATTTTCTTAATCGGTTCCTTTTCAAATTTAGCTCTCTCAGTGATACGAGTCCTTGTAGATCATTCTGTCCTATACATTTCATTTGGTTACCGGCTAGATTCAGAACTTTAAGTTCACTTAAATTTGATAAACCGCTAACTTTCATAATTCTATTTCCATGTAAATCCAATACTTCTAATTTGATCAAGTTGGCAAGACCTTCTATTCTCTTTATTCTAAAAAACATTTTATGATAATTAGTATGAAATCCTACGTTTGAATAAATTTATTAGGCCAAAAGAAAAATATTTTTTGTGACTTACCTGTTTTTTCCCATTAGCAGCACTCGTAAACTAAAAAGTCTGTCCAGTGACGTAATTTTGTCGATTTGATTATCATAAACATCGAGGAATACCAGTTTACCCAAGTCAAGAGAAGATAAGCCAGATAAGCTGTTGATTAAATTATGTTGCAGGGACAGTAACCGCAACCCTGGTTCTCCCACTATGTTAGGTATTGATGACAATCCCCGTCTAAAAACAAAGCAGTAGATTAAGTCTACTGTAAGTAATCTATATACTTCAACCTCATATGGCTACAATCCTAAATCTCACAGGAGGCCTGGAGTGCACTCCATAACGCTTCGGCTTTGTGGGTGGCATAGTAGTGGTCAACCCAAGGGCAATACCTTCGCTACAAAGACGTTCTAAAACGCAATGTATGAGCTTGTGGTATTCCAACAGATCGTTGAAAGGAACTGTCACAAAGGCGATCAGAGTGGCGCTCCAAATCAAGAGCGCAATCAAAAGTTTCAAAGGTCGTGTTGTAGCCCTGGACGAGAAGTTTTAAGCCGCCCGTAGGCCACCGTCAGGGGTTAACGACACGACTGCTTAACGTGCCTTCTGAAACACGCACGGTGTTTATTTTACTCAATTAGGTAATAATGAATAAAATCCGTTAGACGAAAATCGTTTAACAAAAATTTCATAATGCTATAATTGGATATATTATTGGATTAGAATGCTAATTCACCTGTCAAGGCTTATTCTATCAGGAAGACGATCTTTTTCCTGTGGAGTTCTAGAAAGCTGCACTTTACCCTCACCAACAGCTTGTAAATTAATGATATCATCTTTGCCATCTTCTTTTACGACGCAGTTATGGCTAGAATATTAAATAGCTGTGATTATATAAGAAACGTTATATAAGAATTAGATAGGAATAAGGACAAAAGTTTATATAAGACACGGCACATAAATTATTTCTTACCCAGGGAGGATTGTATTTGAGCGCTGAATAGCTCTTGAACGAGGATCAGTTAAAGCAGGCCTTATTTGTAAAAATAACCGCCCATCAGTATTTGTGGGCTGATCCACTCGCTCTCCTCCCACGTCAAGAGACTGTGCTGATTGCCCTCTTGTGCGAAATGCTAATTTTCTTATCTAAAACCATAATAAAAATTAGTTGTTTCATCCTGATATTTCATTTAGCACTATAATAAATAGTTGAATCTAACATTTCCGCGAGTGTATGTGATAGGCATTAGTTTAATAGTTTAAACAATTAACTATAAACATGATTCGATTGGTCCCATTTGATCATTTATCCTTCACGTGAAAATAAATTCGTATAAAAGGCAGTTTTGGTCCATTTTATCAGTTTCAGAATCGTTGCTAGGGAACCGTATCCAAGTCTGTGTTGAACCTTGCTTTACCCGGACATATGAATGTACCTTTTTCTATTCTGTGAGTGTGCGTAATTATTTTAAGACAATGGAGATTCGGAGTTGTACTTGTTTAATAGTAGTTGAAATTAAATTGATGGTGATTATTCAGTAGTCGTGTTAAATTGATTGGGTGTTATATTGAACGAGCTTATTTTTTAGTCTGTGCAATTTATCTAAGGAAAGATGTACTGCTGTCATGATGATCAATGTCAAAATTGTCAGATGTCAAACAAAAGAAAAATATATTTTGTAAACAAAAAAACATCGAAACATGAAAGTATAATCTGCTGTTTCTAATTTGGCAACAATAAATAGCTAACTAAAAGTCTGTACATTGATGTATGTATCAGTTATTGAAAAGAGTATCTTCTTTCAGTGTGTTTAAAATATTGCGGTTTGGTCCTAAATGTGTATCATCATTTAAAATGGTTCGCTATTTTCCAAACCCTTTCGAAGACTACACGCCTGGGTTGGAGCTGGTATTGCCTAAAGATTGCCTCATTCAGCAAATTACAGATCACGTTAATAACATAACTAAGCGACTGAAGCCAACTAAGAAGAACGTCGATGGAGGTCTTTATGTTGGAGTCACCGGCGTTTCATATATGTTCTATAGGCTTTATAAGAATCCGGAGCTAGCCGAAAATAGAGATTATTACATTCAGAAGAGCATGGAATACTTGGCGCCCGCTCTAGAGACATCGTCGGGGGACCCAACTTCCTTTTTGCTCGGTGATGCGGGCACGTACGCCCTAGCCATAGTCGTAATGAAAAACGCCGGTGACGAGCGATTTGTTGATATGATGAAAACGTTTGTGTCACTGTACGCGCGCTATCTGGAGCCCAATTTCCTGGACTGCGGTGCCGACGAGCTGTTCGTCGGGCGCGCCGGATACATTGCCGCGGCGCTCTGGCTCCACCGCGAACTCGGGGCGCCCGTCCTCAGCAAGGAGGAGCTGCACAAAATCTGCGACGTCATAGTCCAATCGGGAAGGGCGAGAAACACAAATCTGTCTATGAACCTACCACTAATGTATCACTACTACAAAACTTTCTACCTGGGCGCCGCGCACGGAACCAGCTTTGTATTGCAGATGCTTATCACTGTACCAAAGTATTTAGAACACAGTCCCACAGCAGCAAAAGAAATCAGAGACTCAATAGAGGCTTTGACCTTATTGCAAAAGCCTGATGGAAACTTCCCCAGTTGCCTGGAGGAAGTCAAGGCGGAGGAACACAAGTTAGTGCACTGGTGTCATGGCGCACCTGGCATTGTATATCTTTTAGCAAAGGCCTCGCTTACCTACACCAGTGATGATAGTTTCATTAAGGCATGTGAGAGTGCGGCTGAGTTAGTCTGGCAGAAGGGACTGCTGTACAAGGGCCCTGGAATATGCCATGGAGTAGCTGGCAATGCCTATGTCTTCCTGCTTCTTTACAGGTTAACAAAAAACCCCATGTATTTACATAGAGCTAAATGCTTTGCAAATTTTATGAATACAGACAAGTTTATCAACGATGCAAAACTGCCCGATAACCCTATGAGCTTGTATGAAGGTTATGCGGGCACTGTGTGTTTCCTAGCTGATCTTTTGACACCTGATGCTGCCGAGTTTCCTTTTCAAGATGTGTTTTACAAATATTAATTTTTGTGGTTATGTGTATCCATTATGAATGTCATTGAATATTTAAAGTGATGTGTTGACAGTAATGGAGGCTGCCTACAATGAATTGTAATTTTCATGTCAATTGTTGAATATTAAATGTTTCTGCTAGTTATGCCCATTGTTTTATTTCGACCACTAAACAAGCAATGAAAGTTAAGCCTTAAACTGAGGGCAGACATTTTATGTTTGCTGTAGATGGTAGTTACTGGACAGAGGACGCTGCTCGTTCTCTGTTATATTCCCTTAGTCGCCTCGTACGACACCCGCGGGAAGAGGAGTGGTGACCATTGTATTCTGTTCTGCCGTCACCACACGGTCTTTTTGCTTTCTATACATAACTAAACAAATTCCAGGATTCGTTCTACAATTATTTTATGACTACTACTAAATCCTTAGCCACCTATTTCGTAAATTCCCAGCGTGGGCCCTCGGTCCACACGCACACATTGAGAAGGCTCCGATCCGTTCCGGTCGCGGATAGCTGAACACGGTTGTTATTCATCGTAATTCGGCCGTTTTCCGGAGCGAAATGGACCCACTATACTGCTAGTAGTATCGTTGGTGGTATCATGATTCAAACGCCCTTGATTCTCTTAAAACCTGCGATCCGGCGAACTGGACGCATGCGGGTGAATCTCAGTGTGTATAAGAGCGCTGACACGACGTAATATTGCTAGAGCCCTTTTGATACTAAAGTACCACCACTACACTAATTTATGCCGTTGAATTATTATTTTTCAACAATTTTGTTCCGAATGGAGAGGTGGATGTCGGTTACACTTAAACAAGCGGCGACCACCTCAGTCCTCAAAGATAGCAAGGCATCTTTGCAACCATTGACAGGATTAATACTTACGATTCTTAATTGGACCATTATTAGTATTTACTCACAGGAGTAACTCACGCTAACGGTCCTGACTCGGTTTTACAAACTGACTCGGTATTATTCCTATTATCTAATACTAACAGGACTTACTAACTAACAGTTACCTCGTACAGTCCTATTCGAGGTTTGTCACAGATGTCCATGGGCGGCAGTGGATGGTGACCTGCATGCGCGTTTCTTTCTATTATCATCACATAAATATGTGTAGAACCTATTAGTTCAATTTATATATTTTTTCTCAGCACGTAACTAAAATAACGTGAGTAACATTTTTTATTTTTTATTTATTTGGTAATCAACAGCGTTACATAAAAATCATTTTACATCCTATTTAATTGTATAACATATATTTTATTGATGGGGTAAACAATGAGTTACTGCAATTCCGTGAAGTTGAAATCACATCGCGTGGTATTCAATTTGATGTGTTGACATCTTAGACAGTAATTTGTATCGTTAAGTATGACCATTATCGAGCTGTTTTCAAATTGTACTATTACTTTTTAGTCGTAATATTAGTATAAATCACAAAGCAGTACATTCTGAAAGCCATTCGTTAGCTGTTTCTGATACAAATATGAATTTGGTGGCGCTTACATCAAATTTCCACATAAGATTACTGCTTGCAGAAGTATCTATTATCGTAGACGTGTTCAAATCTAAGAACATAAACAGTGCAGTCCTATTCAATTGTTTGGACGCAAATCATGAAGTCTTGACCCATAAACATTTTGAACACCACGGCATCGGATGTGGAAGTTTCAATATGAATGTTAGTCTTTCGCACAAGTTTCCAACCGCTTACGCTAAAGTTGGATTATATCTAAACACTTCTTGTACGTCATGGGAGTATGTTCTCGGTTCCGATGTTTCTAAATATAAAGATAAATTCTCTTGGGTATTATTCGCCAAAGATTTGTCGAAGACAACTGAAAACTTATCGAAGTATCCGTTAGAAATCGATTCGGATGTGACCATAATCACACGAAGCGGGAACAAATATTTACTACATGAAATATATAACACCGGCTTCTATACTCAAGGCAATTTTGTAATTAGGAATGTCGGTGTTTGGGACAAAAAATTGCGTATCGACAAAAACATAAACAGAAGTAATTTTCGTGGCCTGGTGCTGAAATGTGGCGTGGTCCTGATGGAAGACGTCGATGACAATACGGCTGAGCATTACTTGACTGTGACAAGCCGGGACAAGGTGGATCCTCTGCACAGGTTCAAATACTTCAAGCTGTTGTCTCATTTACAAGATCTGTTTAATTTCAGGTGAGTTTTTAAGATTTTTAATTAAGATTAAAATTATA
>DWLO01001468.1:0-14900 GCA_018245335.1 Dalla quadristriga
TCCCTTAGTCGCCTCGTACGACACCCGCGGGAAGAGGAGGGGCGGTGACAATTGTATTCTGTTCTGCTGTCACCACACGGCTAAGTAGTAAGCAACATCGAGTACTATGATTACTCTTACTACTTGTATAAGTACGCTATTTTACTCTCACTATTCATAGATAATACTTTAAGTACATGTACGGTACGAGCATGCAGTTCCACCAGCATCTGTCCTATTCAAAGCCGGTCACTCAGTCTTCCCTGATGAAATTATTCTTTTATGAATCCAATTTTTTTTTTCTATTTTCATACAATGTCCTATCTGCGTTATCTGCCGTGATCGTGCAAACACTAAAATGTTTCACACGAGCGAGCAGCACTTGCTCACATGTAATACTATCTAATTTTATCCCCAAGGCAAATGAACATAATGTAAAATCTATAATATTTAGATATTTCGGAGTCGATGTTGCATATAGAGATGTTTTTCCAGTGCGTCTATACTTACATAAAGCACCGGCATGTAAGATTTTAGCATAACGAACAAGGCACAGCAAGCCAAGCCTCTTTTTGCGTCTCTTTTGAGAACCCCATGTATAATAAATAGTATTTCCTACTTTCCTACAAAAATATTAAAATGTGTACGATACGCGTGGACAATAATTCTTGCATTTCATGGTAATTCACACATATCGGCGGCAGTGGCTACACTGCATGTCCGTTTACTGTGCCGCTCATGGGCATTTGTAACCAACCTCAAACAGGACTGTATTAACAGACCGCATGTAGTACTAAACTGTTGTAGTCAAATCGTTAGTAGGAATATTAACTTGTAAGAGTTAGTAAGTTGTATTCGTTTCAATTAAAGGATCGAAAACTTATTGTTATTATTAATTCCTCGAAATATAATGTAACATTGACGCACATAGCATTACAAAACTGAATTTCGCTAGCTCCTGTCTACTCGGGTTTATTTTTGCTCTATTTTAACACTGATCTTGATATTATCAAAGTCTGTTAAATCTGACTGCAACTGGGTTCTCGCAGCTTCTGAGCCACCATTTTTAATACGAATTCATATAGATACTTACATAGAAGCGCCCACGTCTCATCATCATCATAATCATAATTTTCCACGCTTCACTTACTTGCTGACTTATCTAGAAATCTCAGGAACTAATTAAAACTATAATATACCTATATTAGCATCCGCTTAGAAAGGATTTGGATCGTAACTGATTGACGAGCTAAGCCGCGCCGGTCTCAGCCGGCAGTTGGATGGGTGACTGATAGTGGCAAAATTCCTTGAGCGCTTCCGTGCTTTGGAGGACACGCAAGCCGCCGGTCCCGTCTGTTATCGTTGGATAACAGTCGTTAAGCCTTGTTGGACACCTTCAGACGGCATGAAAAAATAGCCAGCAAACCGAACTTGAGCAGTGTGGTGGAGTACGCTCCTGGCGCCCTGAACGCTTTGCAGTGGGCCATTATGGGTTGCAGTCAAGAAAGGATTTCACAAAAATCCTCCCCTTGGTGAAATGGGAATTGAAAGGTTGTAAGTACTTATTGAAATTAAAAATGAATATTTATTGTTTGTTTTGTAAGTTTACATAATTTTTAAAAACTAAGTATATTTAATAACTAAAATATTATTAATGAAATATGTCATTCAAAACTCTTCCGTGTGGCATAGTACCCAGAACGCTGGCAGCGTTGCCTCTTTTTACGGCAATGCTGATTTTTTGGGCAAAAAAGCTACCAGCCCCCGGTCACCCGACGCAAGAATCAGCCAGGCTGACATGTCTTTCATGATTGAAATTATTGTTTTTCAACAATTGCCGTTTCGGTTGGAAAGGTTCGTAAAGGTCGGTTACACTTGTACAAGAGGCGACCGATATCTCAGTCCTCAGGGATAGCAACGCATTTGTGACTGGTTACAGATGGACGCTGGCGTCGAATAGGACAAATACTAACGATTACTTACTGTGACTACTAATATTTGCTGACTGATTAACTGACAGTCTCTCATACAGTCTTATTCGAGGTTTGTCACAGATGTCCATGGGCGTCAGTGGATGGTGGGACTGCTATTCACATGATAAAGAAAAAAAAATAATGCTCATCCTACAAAGCGTATCGTTCTACGGACACACGAGACTCCCGGAATCTTGAATGGACAAGTGCCAAAGCTCTTCTTAACAAATTAATAATTGTTTTAGCCGCCTCTAAAGCATTCTATTATATCAACTCGTACGCGGCTGGCGCGCGTTGATGTTATTCTGGGCCACGCGAGAATTTACGGCCGTTTGATTTGCTCTCTTAATCTTAGACAAGGCAAAACAAAACGCGGTGGCAATCTCATTTACGGTTTTCTAAGCGCTTAACGTTGCTGGGTTCCATCAAACTCAATAATAAATTAGAGATCTGTATTCGGATGCATATTTACCTGAAGTTACTTTATTATGTATATTGCGAATATTTACGACCGTTTGATTTGCCCTCTTAATCTTGGACAAGGCAAAACCAAACGCGGTGGCAATCTCATTTAAGGATTTCAAAGTTGGGTTCCATCAAACTTACTAATAGTTTGAGATCGGATATGTGGATGCATATTTACCTAAAGTTGACGACAATGCAATAAGGAATAAGCTGCTTTTTTATTATTATTATTATTTTTCATTCTGAGATGCCAGGAAATCTGGGAATCCATAACTAATCGGTTACATAGTATTGAAGTAACTTCTTAAAATTATTTAATTTAAAAAAATACCGCGCTTCCGTTTTTCATAATTATTAAGTTCGGATGCGTATTTACTTAACGGTAATTTTTGACTCCCGATGCAAATGTATGTAGGGTAGGGTGTTAGATGAGGGATGGGGTGTGCACTAGCAAGTAAGAACAGTAGTTAGCAAGAAATTGGAGGTAAATATGAATTACCTCGGTTACAACAAATTTAATCATTATCGCTCACTGAAATCTGACGGTAACATTTAATTATCTGTCTGTGTATAACATTATGGTGTTAAGAATAATTTCAAAGACAAAAATTAACTTTAAGTAAATATGCATCAGCATATTCGATCACTTCTAAGATTTCTAACCATAGGTACCACGTTTACAGCAATACAGCAACATGCAATTATCTGAACTGAATTAGAATTGGTTAGCGTTCCGGATTGAGCAGTTGGCTAATTATTATTTTTAAGATCCATGCGACTGCCATAAAAAAGGCTGTAGCTATTTTCATACCGCCTTCCGCGCGCCGCATATCATACACGCGTGATAGGTGAATAATTCAATCAATGTAGATAGTACTTTGTAGTATACTCACTTCATTCCGTATAATATAAATTTCTCGACATTATCCATTTTGTAAATATACATTTTGTATTCTTATATACCAAGCAAAGCAGGCTTCCGTTCCGTAAGTCTCAATTATGACAGTATTTCTGACTCCTATACAATGTAAATCACATTATAATTGCTTCTTTGTTAAAGTTACATCCTCCTATTTGACCACTTTACTTATTTTGAGTTCATTTATTCAAATAAGTTTAAATTTATACAACGATACTGACCTAGCAGTAATTATAACATAATTGTTTATTAAATAAATCATGATTTACTCTGAACCGAGTAATCTTTAATATATCATGCGTGCACCGACCGTGGGCGCTGATAGAATGTAAAATATGAGTTCCGCGTCCAATGTTCCCGATCTTGAAAATTACTTTCAAACTGTTATTCCTTCGAATCCAGACAGTCAATCAAAACGGTTGTAAACAAGCTTATTTTAGACACATATGTTCCCGTCGATATGTCATTATAAACGGAAGTAAAATATTATTGTTATCCATGTCAAGAACGTAATATTTACCAATTTTCTAATCTTTTAATCATCTATCACTTTCAAAATAAACTATTAATAACCCCGTTTAGATATCTCACTTCTGACTAATATTATATTATAGTGTGTCTGGATATTAGTAACATCGCATAAGGCATATAAAAAAGTGCACTTAATACAAGTACACTTTTTTATATCAACAGTGAACAGCTTATTTCACAACATTCCTTTATACACTATAAATGTGAAATTAGTTTGTTTGATTGATACGCCTTCACGGCTAAACCATACAAGTAATCTTCATAGAATTTGGGAGAGATAGATAGAGCTTAAACTCGAATTCTGATCATAAATTTAACGCGGACGAAGTCGCGGGCTATAGTTACTATGTTTATTTTTACCTGAAACTGAGCTGAGTTAAAAGTATTATCTCTACGTTACTGCAGTAGCCTCTTACGACACCCTCGACACGAAAAGAGTGAAGTTGCTCCATTCACGTGCGAAATGCGATCTTGGCTGGCGTTGCAAATAAAGGTTTCCAATGTAATGCCCGTTACAAGATCTGCGATATGAAGCTTTAGAATACATATAATAAGCGGAGGACTGAGGTGGACGCCTCTGCTATTAGTTAGTGTAACTGGCATCTACACCTTTCCGACTTGAATACAAATTGTTTGAAAACAATTGTTCCACGCCGGATAAGGGTGTAGCGGTGGTACCCACACGGGTGAACCGTATACAGTTTCTACCACCTGGCAAACCTGGCATACAATTTGAAGATTCCCGAACATAACATAATTTCCTCAATCGTACGTTCTTGATACGACTTGACATCTTACAATGATATATCATGCATGGCTCCTTGCACTTGTAAGTAGCAGCTTTTGTGATGCGTTTCCACCATCTTCTGTTCTTGTCGGTCATTTTAATGAGTCAGAGGTATAAAGATCACAACGAGTTATTGTCTCATTGCTATAAATCAATACAATACAATACAAAACACTTTATTGTACACCAGGACATAATATACAATTATGCAATACGGAGCATTTAAAAAAAAAACTATGTAATAATTTACTTATAGTTACCATTTATCTGCCTGTTATATTTATCGCTGTAGTTTTTCCGTTTTGATTTCGTTCCAATTGATCCATTTTCTGTCTGGTCTACGTAAATTTGATCATATTTCTCTATATCATGGCCAGCTTCAATAAGTAAATCAGATTACTAAACACTCTCTTACTATTCTCTTAATTTCTCCGTAAACCTACTTCTTCTCAGAAGGATCATAAGAAGAATCTTATGAATCAATAATCTTGCTTTTTTTTTACTTGATCATTCTCATAATTTTCATGACTTTTTTTTTGTTCAGGATCAGGTTATTATACATGGTTCTTTTGTTAAGATTATATGCCATTAGACTTACGAAAGTTCTGATTTCTTTCTGCACGGCCCTAATGTTGGTAAAAGCTTTAAGTCTACATTTTTACCCAGGTGATTTAGAAGAATAGTTCATTAAACACAGTTTAAGAATTAATAAATAAAATATCATGTGACGTTTATAACCCCGATAGAGCCTGACAACTATTTGCTACGGCCTTACATTATTGCAAATATACGTTCTAAAAATACATAGCTCAATCCAGGTGGCATTGTAGGATTTGGGTATGAATTTCATAAATTGGTTTCTACGCAATCGAAAACAAATTCAATAAACAAGTAGATAGAGCACACAATCGATTTTGCTACAATAACATAGTCTTGCGTGGGCCACACTTGGCTCGGCGCCAGGATTCACCTGCCGACCCTTGTTCAACGATAAAATCGAAATATTATTTACAACTCAGTTTAACCTGTTTACTAAGGAAGAGCTATTACGATAATGTAATTTACAATACGCTTGAAAATGATGAATACGTTACGGGAAACAATCACCGTTTTTATAGGGTTGAAACATCACTGTTAATTGTTAAATTATTGTTTAATTGGTAAGCATTGGGTCAACTCATTTGTTATCTCCAGTTACTATGTAAATATTGGGTTCAAAACTAACTGTTACACTACTAAGCACCCGCATAGATCGATTTAAAAAAAAATGAAAAACACCTCAACGTAATTAAAATCAGCAGGTAAAGGCATGCGATGTGGGTAAGCCCACTCTTTCAACACTTGTTGACGAAGTTGGGGCGCGTTTGTAGAAAAGTTTCACCTTCCATCGTGAAGATTAATAGTGATCTTGACAGACATGTCGTGTGCAATAGAGGACCGCGAAGTCTGCAGACGAACAATAAAAGTTGGTTGCCAAGTTGCCAGCGGCGGCGATTCAGCCGTTCCGTGCCAAACACACATTCATACTTATTGTCTGGTAATGCTTCCTAATAGATATTGCAGAAATCGGACGGGCCTTGATACGATGCCATAAGAGAACAATAAAATCAACGTAATCAGGCCTTACATAACGGCATTGTCAGGAGTGTCGATTGAAGTTAGCACCGCCCAAGAATTAACTAACCTTAATATTTCCTTATTAATCCCATAGGAACTTTGAAGTTTTCCGGGATGAAAAGTAGCCTATGTCCCACCGGGCAACAAACTATATGTATGCAAAAAATCATGTCGATTCGCTTGTCCATTTCGGCTAAAACAGTCTATACAGTAAGTTAGTGTTCCCTCTAAAATCCCTGAATATGTAATCAAAATATGTTCAGCGGTTTCGGAGCCTATTCCTGACAAAAAAACGCGGACAGGCACCAAAGTCTTAAAACGGTAGATTATGTTTAGGTGTCATATAAATAGCATATTCCATTTAATTATTGCCCTTAATTTTAATACCACAGACAAACACTCCAATTTTATTTATTGGTAAGATAAAAAAGAAATATATTTCTTCTCCAAGTCATTTATCTTTTAATCAAGAGGTCTTATCAGATAACAGGTACAGGTTATGCGGAAGTTAGTGGTATATAAAACTGGTGTTACATTGTGAACCGATGGGAGCCCAGTGGTTAAGACTTCGGCCTCCTACTCGGGGGGCCTTGGTTCAAATCCCAGGCCGAAAATATGACTTTTCTAAGATATGTGCGCTTTAAGTAATTGAATATCATCTACTTTCGGTGAAGGAAAACATAGTGAGGAAACCTCCATGCCTGAGAGTTGTCCATAATGTTCTCAAAAGCGTGTAAAGTCTGCCAATCCTCACTTGGACAGCGTGGTGGGCTATGGCCTAACCCTTCTCACCCTGAGAAGATTCCCGTGCAGTAGTGGGCCGGTGATGGGTTGTGGTGATGATGATGATGATATATATAATTATATACAAGTATATACAAGTATATAAATATCGATTGGTAATAAAAAGCATTCGAGAGTAACATTGAAATGTAGTTACACAATCGCGTTTATCGTGACGTGCAGCTGTCGGCTACATGTACGATGAAAATACCTCTGGCCTTCTTCGCAAAATATTTCCCTCTGAATAATGGAGGATGTCTTCTTTCCGGGCAATGTGCATTATTTAACATTCTTTTTGTCATTTATTTTGCGACTTCTGGCCATTTATATTGACATCCTATTATTATTATTAGCCACTCAATACTATTTATCAACAGACTATAATGTCCACTGATGAATCCTATCCTAAAGGCCTATCCCGAAAATAGGAGGATTTACCCATAATCACTACGCCGGACACGAGGGATGGTGATCCCAGTACATGGTAGTTGTTGCACAGAAAATGCTGATGCTCGACCTTCGTTAAATTCCCTTAGACGGCTCGTACGACAGCCGCGGAAAGAGGAGTGGTGACAATTATATTCTGTTAAACTGTCACCACATATCATATATTAAATATGGCAAATGTTATTAATCACCTATAATAATAATAATAACAAACTAAAGAAACAATACAGTTTTTCCTGCACGATCTTTTTCGTTGATCACTCACATAAAATTTTAACAGCCGTGTGCAAAAGGAAAACCCTAAGAATATTGACGCAATCAAATTCCAAAATAAAAATTGTTAAAACGCTCAAAACCGTGTTTTATGTTTACCTCACATTCACAATGTGATGCCAAATTACGTTAATCCATTACGCAAAAATGTTCACCCGCGAGACATTTTTTATCCCAAGCACCCAAAGATTTATTACCACAGATCTGTATATCTATAGGCTATCTTCACATAAATCACAATCAAAATCCGCGGTCCTAAAAAAATTTTCGATTTTTGAATTCTCCGACGACCTACGAAGTCGGCCTTGCACTATGATAGAACGTGCGACTCTCTTTTCAAACTTGGAACAAAATTAAGACCACATTACATTTGTTTAAAAAATAAAAAATATTTTATATTTTTACATTATATACTTGTGGTAAAAAATAAACGGTGTTTTGTTGGTCTTAGTAAATTATTTATGCAACTTGATACGCAAAGTCATAATTTACATTGCGAAATAATATTATTTGCAGCAATGTCAACTTGTAGCACCGCGACCAAGCGACCTATAGGCGAGCGCCACAAATGACATCCTTTTACATTGTAGACGAATTGTGGGCAGTCTTATCTTTTTTCAAAATATCTTGTGAATACATTTTTAAAGTAGCTTTTAATATGTAACCTACAGGTTAATTGTGTAACTGAAGCCGATGAAATTTACACGATTAATCATATCATGACGATAGTGATACTCTAGTCTAGCTAGCAAAACTAGCTTGATGGCCGTAGAAATTTTGCCATTTGCCCTATTTGATTACGAGAGTCTCGGGATCGTAATGAAGCCGATACCGATTCCGAGACTGTCGCTATCGGCTTCAGTTACACATTTAACCAGCTGTTTCCTGTAGTTTCGCTTTAGCAAAACAAAATTTGGATATCGCTGACTCAAAATTAAGGATTGCTTTAAAAAATCCCAGAGTACGTGTTTTATTGTAACATTCCATTACCCCTATGGAGGTTCGGCTAACACCCATTACTGCATGTCACGGATCTCTTATCACAATTGCTGGATGAGGCCTTGAGCGTACATCACCACGCTGCTCCAGTGCAGATTGAAGGAGTAGTGGCGAACCCTAAAGTCGGAAGTTTTAAGATCGCACGAAGGCCTCCGACAACGCATAACGATTGTTATCAACCAGTCGTTAATTGACACTTAATTACACTATAACAGACTTTATCCTGCTACGCCGTAGCACACATCGTCTACGTAAGCTACGAAATTGTTGAAGCTGTAAGCTACATACAGTTTACAATTTCGAAAACCTTTGAGGAACACTTTTAGCACTTATCCGGATAACTATTTTTGAAATCGTCTTAGGTAATAAAGTTATAATGAAAGGAACATTCACTTAAGATTTTGAGTATTTTAGAGTAAATATCCATAACCGTGTTTTATTGCTATTTTATTGTTCTGTTTTAAAATAGTGACTTGGCAAAAATATCAAGCACATTCAACGAATAACTGTTAACATTTGTCAACACAATTGCCTAAACTAATCCCTGTGGAATCTAATTTTGGTCGCCATCTATGATATTTACGATGTAGGCACGAAGTCCCATTTTCTATACTTAGGGTAAGGTCAATGCTCTTTTATTTTAAAGACAGCATTGTAAGTATCGTAGTGAACCATCAGTATAGTATATGTGGGTCTACAAATATACAGATAGATAGATATAAACTTTATTTACGCGGATAAAAGGAGTAATTTACTAAACAATATACATTGAGATTATTGAGGTTATCTGCATTGCAGCATTACGCAGCAAATAGGTCTGCACTCAGCATAATGCTGCTGTAACAGAGTCAATCTAGCAACGCTGATTTTTAGTGCAGCCCGTTAGTTGAGTAGTTCGGTCAGGCGTGAGCAGATACAGGGTGTGACGTTGGTACCGCCCCAGGCTAACCGTAAACTTGTCAGTCTTATAACTTCCATACAGAGTGTGGGTGTGGTGTCAATAAACGAGCATGAAATGAGTTGTAGATGTTTTAACTCAGAAACCTATAACTATTTCAATTCGAAAGGTGTTAGAACCCATATGGCTCGCCTACGGTGGTACTACCGCCACACCCATTTTCCTCAGGCAATAATGGTTTTTCAACAATTGTGTTCCAGTTGGAACGGTGTAGATGTCGGTTACACTTATACAAGAGGTGACCACTCACTCCTCAGGGATAGCAACGCAACTGCGACCAGCTCCGAATAGGACACAATACTATGGATTACTAACAGGCCAATTACTAAGATTTACTAACATGCCTAACTTACACTAACAGTCCAAACTCCCACAGCCCTAGTACAAATGAATATTATCCAACCATTATTCCAATGAATACCTAATACTAACTAACTAATAGTCCCACGTACGGTCCTATTTGAAGTTTATGACAAGTGGCCATGGGTGTCAGCGGGCATGCAGTTCCAGCATCCACTGCCACCCATGAACATATGTGACAAACCTGTACGAGGGACTGTTAATTAAATAAACACTTACACACTAACACTAGGATTCCCTGAGTTGCGGGTGGCGGACACATACAGGAAACAACACAAGTTAAAACACCCAAGACTCGAGTACAATCATTTATCTGCCCAATAAATGTATGTCCAGACCGGAGATCGAACCCGGGACCCACAGTTCGTCAGTCAGGGTCACTAACCAACGCGCCACGGAGTCGTTGAAGTTAGTTAATTTGTCCTGTTATTAGGTGTAAAAGAATGTTAGTTGGTTAGTACTCGTTAGGAACAGGACGGTGGGAATTGGAACTGTTTTTTAGTAAGTCCTGTTAGTAAATATAAGAAGTCAATCAGTCAGTTATCTTCAGTATCTGTCCTATTTGAAGCTGGTTACAGATGCAGTAAAATTTCTATAAATACATAAGTAGTTAATTTGAAAAAAATGTTTACAAGTGAAACCACACAGCTACAGCCTGCTACAGCGTAGCAAATCGTAGCTGGTAGACTCAATACAGACGCAAAAAGCTTAGTAAGTTTGACATTAGAAATTCATAATATAATTTCAAGGAATCATATTAAAATTAGATGTGTTAAATTAAATGAATCTTTTGTCAACTAAGAAAAATAAATATGCTAGACGATAGAATAAAAAATATGTAAAAATTTGGAATCCAATCTAAAAACTTTATTCAGTTTACTTTAATTACTAAAGGTGTTATTGCTCTGGTTATTAACGTATTTAACTTGTAATTACTTTTGTATTAAACGTCAAGTGTTGTCAGTGAGATTACGCGTGCTACAGCCATCTCAGTTGGAGTGATTAGTTGCAGCTGCAATTTGGATCTTATTGCGTGGAGATAGGTGTGTAGGGCACTGTCGCCGCGGCGGCGAGGTGCCGGGGTATATCGGTCTCGAAGTCGCCTGGCAGCGCTCCCGGAGTCAGCCACGGAGCTTATAAAAGGGGGCGCCCGTCTGCTCCCACGCCCGGCGCGCTTCAATCCCGTCGCTCTCCTCATGGGGCGCGCTAACCTCTCTCGATAGTATAACCAATAAAAATTACTAATAATTTAATGTTTAACGTTAATCAGTGATTAGGGACCAAGTGATAAGTGATACGGTAAGTTGTATTTGGTGACGGTGCTGCCTACGGAACTGTGATGTGTGTTGTGACTGTTCAGTGTTGCTATACGCTATGGAATTTCCACTTGGATTTGAGGGGAAACGGATTTACTTGTGCGGATGCTACACCTGACACGCGATTCATCATCTGAACTTAGAATTTTTATATAAATAGAAAATGTAGCTCAGAAATAAACACGGAGTAAGCTAGTTGTGTTGCCAGAAGTGAATAACAATTTTGTGCTTGTGAGCAAATGTAATAAAAACGATAATATGCAGTGTGGAACAGTGTGGAATTTATACGTATGCGTCGCTTATGTATAAATATACGACATACTGTTATCATCAATTCTATCATAGTTAATACTTATTGCTTTTCACTTCTGGTACCTAATTGGAAAAAACAAAGAAAATGTGTTCAATATAAAATCCTCCCATATCTCCATGATATTAGCGAATTGTAAAGTGATTGAGTGGATGATGAATTGTGGCTATAGCTAGTAAAAAATCAAATTGATCGTTTGTCCTTTGGACAGCCCGTTAAGCAGTCACGCCCCGATTGCCATCACTTATGCACCTGCCACAAAGTTTCACCATTACCAAGGGTTGACTGGTGGAGTGGAATACAATTTGGCATTAAGTCCGCCCTTTGTAATCCTAGACAAGGTTTTGCTATAAATTGTGAAATGTTAACATACGGTTAACGACCGGGTTAAACCTTTTCCAAGCCCATAACCACAAAATATCACGACATAACTCATACGAGTAAAACTGTTAGTTATTATAGTAAAGGCATACAAAAACCCCACACTGACGCTTGCATTATAACACAAACAATATGACTAAATATAAAGTTGAGGTTCTCTATTATAGAACTTCCTCTTACAATTCAATGTTAATGTTTATATATCTTAATTAGAAATAACACGTACGTAAATTATATTAAATATCGACAAGTGCAAAAAAAATAAGGCATCTACAAAATTGCGAATTTCCATCAAGGATACCCAAGATATTTCTTTGAAAATTCAAGTTGTTTCTGCATTTTTCCACATATAAAGACACGCGTAACGTACCTAGATAAAAAAAAAATTTGCTTAAGAATTGGAAGGAGTTTGGTATAGAATGACGGCTGCTGATGACGGCGGTGCGGTGAAGAAAATGCTGATTGATAAAGGATTCGAATAAAATATGACATTGAAATAGTATAATATATTAATGTAATGCTTTGTTCTAATAAGTGCATTATAGTTTTATAATGTAGTCTGAATTATAAAAAGGACCCTGCGTCCACTGGCTTTATTTGCTTGTATTGTTTGTATGGCGTACTAAAAGCTATCATCTATGCTAAATAATTCTCGTAGAATCCATCAAGTTTAAAATAGACCTCAGGGGTCTATTGACAATCTAAACGGTCCTTAGGTATTACCAAAAAAAGTACTTCTGCAGAATCATAAACTCATTTTACATTACTTTTAATAGTATATAAACGAGTGTACGAGATTTTACAAATAAAACGGTAAATTATGTTTTTGTAAAATTTTGCATTTTTACAGTATATAAAATGCTCAATTTTGTCATTTCTAAACTCTCAGTAAATACCCTTTTTTTATTGTGACTCGTTTAACTTTACATGTTTTTTTGGTCGTGAAGGGTACCGATAGTCCATTGAAGAATTTTCAATCCAGAAAACATCGTTAACTGTAGGAACAAACATTTTCCATGCAACATCTGACAGGTTTATCTCAAAAGCCTTTACTACTGCCAACGTAAAAAGCATACCAGCAAATATTTAAAGACAGTCAATCTTTGAAACACCAACTACCGGAATCAGCAAAACAATCTAAAATGTTTATGTTTTTTTTATTTTCTTCCTGATAAATGTTATTCGATTTTTAAACGTTAACTAATTTATCGATTATCATTCATTAGTGTCTGCCGATGTTAGCAAGTGGTAATTCTTATGAAGCTAAATAGGTCATTATATTTTAAAGCATAACATCTCACGCCAAAAATAATCTTAGCGTAATACCTATTTTAGAATTTTGGCTGTGACCTAGCACAGTCTTTCAAAACATGTCCAACATGTTCCTCCTAAATCCCTTGTTCTGCCGCCAACAGGCTGAACCTGCCAAAGCAGATGGTTACGACACACTCAAGTACTATAATTCTATTTCGATTATTACCTTCGCCCGTTTATTTCTAGATGACGAATGGTCTTACGGGCTCTCTGATAGTAGATACACCGCATACGCATCGGCGTACATTGCCTCGTTACATTATCTCGGAATTTTAAAAGCCTGTCTCTTAAGTGCACAGCACGTGTGTTGTATTCTAGTACTATCTTTCCTCACCTCTCTTACTTACAAATCACGTCCAACGCGGTTAAATCGATGCAGCTATGAAATAGAAAATGTTATATTGAAAACTCATTTTATCAACCACATGTAACCACCGAGTACAAAATAAGATTTAAACAAATTGGTCCAACAAGAAATACAAGGCAACCACTTCAGCTCTTACAAAGTAATTACTGTTAAGAAAAGTCTATGATATTTATTGTTAGCTAAAAGTATCTGCACCTTATATCGTGTAACTTGCGTTCTCTAAACCATAATTATTAATGTAGGTACATTTTTATTGCATTAACACAAGTGAAGAGAACTTATACAGCGCGCACGTAATATTATTCTCGTTGTATTTGAAGTTCCAAAGAAATATCTGTGTATATTATTCGAGCATTAGTATTTTATTTAACGCACTTTATTCCAGCAACCAAAATAGACGTTAACATTGGCATTCAGCTGTTTCCCTGTGATTTTCTATTTTCACTCTCTAAATATAATCCAATGCTTTAAACACAAGGCTGACATTTTTGCCGTGGTCGCCGGGATATCGTTAGCGTAAATTCACTTTAGAGCTCATCACGGAAATTGCCGCATATTTTTAAAACCTTTCGATGACAGTTGAAATGTTGGTGGCTTTGTGAGTGTAAGGTCACATCCACAATTTAAACCAAAACACGTCAGAATGTGAACCAAACGGTAGCACTTCTGTCTAATATAGAATGGTAAATGTCTCATTTTCTAACTCACTTCTAACCGATCAAACCGAAGTTAATTGTGTAAATTACAATATTATGGTACGATTATCATGGTCTTATGACAGGGATGGAAGGTGGCTATAGAATCTCTGTACCGGTATCCGTAGTCCTTCAAAAACTAACAAGACACAAAGTTGTGACCGTATGATAAATCTCATTAAACATCTCTAATCCCACAAATGGCCTATTATAACTTGTGTTAAAATCTTTAAAACTAATATCAGCATCAATCTTAATTTGATATTACTTGGCACCACGATTTAACTTCTATTAAAATAAATTTAAAATGTAACTCCTAGTAAAAATAAAATTTTATGTAGGCGTACGTAATGTTAGTCGTTACGAAAGTCTTAGGCCCGTATTAATAAACGGAACTCAGATCAGAGGAGGTTTTCAAGTGTACAC
>DWLO01001469.1:0-14899 GCA_018245335.1 Dalla quadristriga
GCGGATGGGTGGAGCTGCATGCTCGTTTGCTATCTTATAACCATAAAATAAAAATCTTAAGCAGCTATCACGGCTATTTATTTGTACCTATAATACACGCGTAGTCGTTAGAGTTGAACTTGACAGTGACTCGGCCTTCGACCATTGTGATGACTCGATTCAATCAGCACAATGCCGTAAATCGATTTTATGTTCGTTTAATGGTAATCAGACCACAATAGGCCGCTCCTCCTTTTCACGAGCTCTATAAAAATCGTTCAATGGACGCCGTTTAGTGTGGAAGACCACTAACGACTTCCGTGACCGCAGTTGAACCTAGTTTGGAGCTAAATTTTGATTTGATCTGTATATCTTTAGGTTCATAATATTCTGTGACACTAACCAATATAATTTTTTATACAACCCCTAAATTGAATGATTCCAGATTCAAATGAGGCATTGAATCGTCAATAAAGTTACTGATCAGATGTCATGGTCGTCATAATCATCATCAAACCATGGCTTCAGAGGTTTTGAAATTTTTGCTTCTTACATTGTCACCTTACCAAAAACTTCTAACTTTCAGATGATACTCGTAATATAACGGATGATCAAGATTATGCTTTTGTATGACTAAAAGGGATGTATGTACGAGTACGTATTAAATCGATTAATTACAGTTAAATTCATATTTAAACACACGAGTACAGGAAATAAATGAATTCCTTTTAAGTAAAATGTATAGTGTCACTAAACGTACTTGATTAATGTAGGTACTTGAGTTGTAAAGCAATTATATTATTTATAATTAATTAGTAATTATATATTTATTTACATTGACGCTTTTATTTATGTACAATTTCTATGTAAGTAATGTAGTTTTAAAATCAAATATACATCATGTAAAAATAATAAATCACCATTTCAAGCCCTTAGGGATTCTTACGCATATAAACGGTAGTTAACAAGATAATAGTATGTTTGAGCGAAGCTTTAATTAAAACAGTAGGTAGGTATATAAATCATTTATTTGAGCCAACTTCGGCGTTAAGTTGTAATTTATTGTTGTGAAGGCGTGACTAATAGTGTAAGGCCAAGCTTTACTTTTTTTACTTTGTTCAATGGATCTACTTACTTATTGGAATTCCGAAGATTAACTCTTCTTACACCCGTTACACCTGACTGTGAATTACAAAATTCAATAATAAGTATTCTGAATATTTTTTTTGTACCGCTCAGTAGATGGTGGTGTAGTAAACAAAAAACAAATTATCCAATCTGTGTTGGATCGAGCATAAAATTGTTGACTGTAAAAACTTTGTTTAGTACCTAATTAATGCCCTATATACAGTTTTTGTAGTGATTCTGGGATTAGTCGAATTACTTTGTATATTCGGTCCTCACGAACAGTTTATGAAGACTGACTCTGTAGTTTTATCAGCCTTGTTAATTTTAATAGTCAACAAGGTGATAAAATAAAGTAAGTAAATATTTGCAATTATAAAAAGGTACCTATTTGCTATTTTTCTATATTTCCGAGTATCCTACTATACGGAAAACATCTCTAAAACTGTCCAGGCCTATTCTTAATTGCCTAATTTTTAAAAAGATTACAGGCCTATTCCATATTTCTTTAAATTGAAAGGTACATTCCTGTAGGATTTAATTTCGTTTTTTAATAGCCTTCGTCCATTTGTCTGTCTTTCATTAGTTACTATATTACAAAGTTATTGCTACTATCGCATTCTGTGAAGAGCTCTTATAGACTTACACTAAGCTTACAAACATGATAAATACTTAGTGCCATGTGGTAACAACACTAATAACATAAATAAAAAAGAAGTATGTACAATTATAAAAGCGCTGATAAGATGTTGTAGTTCTTACCTTGGTATACCCAAGGGCTACTCATGAATAAAATAAAAGAATATAACTCCAAGAGCTTTGAGACGTCAAAGCTCTCAAAACTTACGGATTAAATATAAGCCATCGGCTATGTTCAGCAACCACCAGACCGCATTGGAGCAGCGTGGTGATGTACGCTCTAGGCCTCCTCCAGCGTGAGGAGATAAACGTGCCCTGAAGTAGGCCATTCTGGGTTGCAGCCAAGTTAAGCAAACTTGGGCGCGGTCTTAAGTTGGATTGGGACAAGTTTCATGAGATATTCGGATGAAATGTATTTAAGGCATAGGGGACTGATCCTTCTATCTTGCTTGTAGGCTATTTAACAGAATCCCTACACCTAATGAATGCCCTTCAGGCAGCCTTTAATGGTTTTGCAACTCAGTTGGCTACTAACGCCTGTACTCCTCCACAGTGGAGTAGCATTATAACCTTCCCATATGTTTCAACCGCATAAATTGTAGCAGGAGACTGCTATTCGTTGGACTATGGGTATCGGAATAATAATAATAATAATGGCTATAAAGCCAATGAGAATGAACTAAATGAAAGATACACAAGCACTTAACGATATAAAATAAAACAAACATACTTTACAGTACATTCCTTTTATCAATTATCTGTAAACCATTTGTTGATCCAAATATCGCAGGTACATCCCCAGTAAACACTCCTACACTTAACGTATTGTGTATTCTACACACTATTGAAGCTGACAACTTATTATTCTATTCTATAACTTAGTCCGAAAAACCACTAAGGTGTTCCCAGGAAGGGGTTGATATCATTCAGAGAGCAGGTCATAAAATGTTTAACAAAACTTTTCTACAACCATAAGAGTTCCTGCCCTGCCCAGTGATTGAATGCTATTCGAAGTACTTCACAGATCTGTTGTTCTCCTAGATTATGAGGTTTCATGTCACGCCAAGTCAGTAAATGATGGAAACAATTTGGTACCTTTGCGGTTCCCGTTCCCCGAGAACGAACCTACGAATTGCGCTCGCTCATATCTCAATTTCTTATTCCAGGTCTACTATACGAAAATTACATCCCAAACGACCCGGACAAGCAAGACACGATCCTTCGTAAGCTCTCGGACTACTGCGGCAAATCCATGTTCAATTACACCACGGAAGACGAGGAACCGCCCATCAAGTGGGACTTCTACCACTCTTTCTTCTTCTCTTACACCGTCGTCAGCACTATTGGTAAGACACTTTACTTCTTCAAGTTCTCATTCCCTTTTTAACCATCCTTCATTGCTGAGGATCATGACTTCGGTTCCAAATTTATCGATCGCACGTCTTGATGATTTATTACAATTTTTACATGCTTGGATGCCTGTTAAGTGAGCATTGCACGCTGAAGACTTCTGTAAACTATTCAAGCTTAATTGGCAAAAAAGCAAAAAAAAATCTGTACTGTTTAATGAAAGACGGTGTAGACTTAACACCAGCACCCCTACGTATACTTACCTGCATATACTGGTAATTTATATTGCTTATTTATTAACTCAATATAAACACTGTTTCAGGATACGGCAACTTGGCCCCGACGACTCACTTAGGAAGAATCTTAATGATTTTCTACGGTCTCTTCGGCATACCTATCAACGGTATCTTGTTGGCAAATCTCGGTGAATATTTTGGTCGACAGGTAAAATATTATATTAGATTACTTCGTGATATAATAATGCAATTTTATTTATTTCATCATCATTCTGAACACATCACAGTCAATTTCTTTATGTGGCACATTGCGTTGCTCAGAATATCAATAATGTGGCCATGTTAACCTGAACTGAACTTCTGAATTCGGTAGGCCTGACGTAAACACTGAGCTATCAACGCCTAGCTCTCCAAATATCCAATTATAAATTTACATATAACGAAACCGTCTAAACTATATCTTATTTGAGCAGTCATACTGCAGCCACCAATGAACAAATGCATGGTTTTAAATTAAAACGGAGTAGAAAATACAGATTAACAATCCTATTTAATCCTAACCTTTACGTTTAAAATTTCAGCTAATTTCAGTATATCGCAAGTACAAGAGGAAAAATGAAAAGCGAGCAGACAACTTGAACTACATCTTCAGCAACCTGGGCATGTTGGGCCAGATATTTTTGTACCTGATCCCTGGGTTCCTGTTCTTCATCTTCCTTCCTGCTTGCATCTTCGTGGTGTTCGAGGGTTGGGACTATGTTGCTGCCATTTACTACGCTTTTGTCACCCTTACTACTATTGGATTTGGTGACATTGTTGCAGGTTCGAAATATTTTTATTTGGTAGAAACTTTTCATATCTTGATGGAGTTTGCTCATAGCTAAGCGGCACTTAATGAGTATTTCCGTGCTTTGAAGGGCATTTAAAATCAAATCAAATCTTTTTATTCCAACATAAGGTACCGAGGTACTTGAGACATTTGAGAATTTCGGCCAATCGGTCCTGGTTGGCAAAGTTTTTATATAAGATAGCAGTGGCTTAGCCTTCTCAGAAACCTTTGGCATCGCAGTAACGTAGTTGGACCCTCATAAAATGTGGCAAACATAGAGTATTTTGGTTAATTTTACTTAACTTTGTATATGAAATAGAGATTTTCCAATAGGGATTCGATTTCTGCAAAAATAGATATGAAAAACACTATGATTAAATATCTAGAAATATTTTAAAAATTATATGGAATTAAAACTTTACAGGAACTGTGAATAATGGATTCAAGTATGGCTACTACTTCACGTATCAAATATTCTTAATAGTATGGATTACCTTTGGCCTGGGTTACATTGTGATGTTGCTAGGATTTATCACCAGTGGAATGAGATCAGAGAGCGTCCATCGATTGGAACAAAAATTATCTTACCAAATAAAATCCACACAAAACAAGATCCTACATGGGTTTACCAGAGATTTTGCAATGATAAGGAAGATTATAAACGAGGCAAATTTACTAAAAGTTAAGGTGAGATATTACTTGTTTGTATGAAGTAAACATTATATACCTTCTCGTATCTATATTGTGATATCTACCTCGCATATCTCGTATTTATTCGCATATAATTTAATTAAAAAGCTCTGTATTTTCTAGTGTTAAACTTATTTTGAAATAAATTAGTTCAGAATAGTATATTATAATCATGAATCAGTGAATGTTAAAAAAGAAATACGTATTTTCAATGTCTAAATTGTGAATTGCTTGTTACAGCCGGTGTACGTAGAAGTGACTCCGCATCTTCACAGAAGTGTAAGTTGTCCAACCCTTACTTTTGATGTGGAGCCAAGATTCCCTGTAATAAAGAGAAAACGAGCTAATTCAGAAAACATTCAACTATCAACCAAAGATTTGCTACGAATTCAATCCGATACTGATTTACTTGGCATAGACAAAGAAAAGACATTTACAGCATCGGCGATAGTCAAACCTGCCGAATTATTAGCCAGAGTAGTAAATGTTTTAGGTGGGTTAGATCAATCTAAAAATGATAGAGGGATCCACATGTTTGACGATAACCATATTCTGGATAGTGAGAAGCCACCATTATTTACCATTGGCCATGATTTCTTTAATACTAGCCCTAAACGAAATAGAGCTGTGAGTTTAGATGTGCCATATTATAGAAAGGAGTCTATAACTAAAATGGACCCTGGTATGACCTGGACTAATGGTGATACCGCAGAAAAATATAGGCGAGAGGCCAGTACAAGAAGTGGTAAATTATCATTACCTGCCAATGGTACGGAAGAAAGTCAGCCAAGAAGATTGTTATCTAGGCTTTTCAAAAAGTCTAGTTCAACTGAAAGTCCTACTGAGTACATTAAACATACAATTAAAGGAAGAGCCAGTGTTATCCAAGACAATGACAATACAGAAACAAAACCGAGACGTGGCAGTATCTTTCCTACGTTTGGTTTCGGAGAGTGTTCGAAAAATGAGGTTAATGCTTATAAAGAAAAGACCAAGCGGGGTCGTCACAGTATATTCCCTACATTTGACTTTTCTGAAGATGAAGATGCTGCCGTGTTTCAGGAATATCAACACAAAACTAAAAGGCACAGTATATTTCCGACATTTGATTTTAGCGAAGATAGAGAATCTGTTAAATCTCGTAATGAAAACGTCTTCCCTAATGTTGAAAGAGATAAATACGATAGTGAAGCAAGTCGCTATAAAGAAAAAACAAAACGTGGTAGGCATAGCATCTTTCCAACATTTGATTTTAGTGATCAAACAAGCAATGATGACGATGATGATATAATAGATAGAGAAGAGATACAAAAGTATCAAAACCGTACGAAAAAAGGTCGCGTAAGCCTATTTCCGACTTTCGGTAGATCAAAAAAGAGTGATGATGAAACTATGCCCGAAAGTTCCGATGAATTAGTCAATTATAGAGAAAAGACTCGTAAAGGCAGAAAAAGTTTGTTTCCATCTTTTGGCAAAGATAGGAAAACAAGCACACCTGAAGAAGGTACAAGTGATCTCGAGGCTAGTATTAGACAATACCAAAACCAAACAAAGCGAGGAAGAAACAGTTTATTTGCAGGTGATATTCAAAATTATAGAAACGCTACTGAAGGTGGAAGAAGTAGTCTCTTTTCTAATGAGTTAGAGAGCTACAGAAATAGAACCAGCCGTGGTCGACCCAGTCTGTTCGACCCCGATGTCAATATTTCGAATCTACCGGAATCAGAACAAGTTGAAGTATTAGAAAACACAAGTGTAGCGGACCTGCTGCGTGCTTTAGCGATGATTGAAACTGCTAACGCGTATAATAACGATGATTCTCCGGGGCTATTGGACTTTGTTACAGATCCTACCAATGCCTCTAATAGAATACGTGGGTCTATTAGGCCTGACTTTTCGTTACCATCAATTTCTTCTAGAGCTGATACAGAAGAAGCATCTGGTCCTAGGCGAAGAAGAGTTTCGGTAAGAGCTTCGGCACCACAGTTTACACCAACATTAGCAACTGTCGTTGCTGGTGCAGAGTTACAAATAACTGCTTCAGCGGCGAGAGAAAATCGAATGACTATGTTATCACAACCACCGCCGCCTTATTCTGAAACCATCGATGATGAAGAACCTCAACAGGCTAGAGTCAGAAGATACTCTCCAGCACCCCAGCATATGAGTTCTGGAAGTACCAGCACTGGCCCGGTGCCGAGACTTTACTCAAGAATGCGCAAAGAAAGTGCTTCAAGTACTGAAGACAGTTCACGACGAGGCAGCTTAACTGATATTGTGATCGATAGTAAAGATAAGACGTAAAATCAAGTGCCTTAAATTTCTAGTGCAATTATTAGGCTAAGAATTTAATTAATATAAAACATAAATGTAATTTTATTTAAGAATTTATCGTGATTTAATTTTTAATTGTAATATAAACCGTTCCAAGTAACCGATGCGTTTCTCGAAAATGAGTTTACATTGATATATACGCTAAGTACAATCTATTTCCTTAAAAAGAAATGCATAAAATCACGTACACGTATTACACGTATTTCTTCAATTACTTCTCAATGTCACATTTTACTCGAATAGTGAATTAGTCATACTTGTCAAACATTTTGTAAAAACTTATTTATCATTTAGAAAATTAAAATGTATCAATGGGATATAGAAAAACAACACCAAAACTTATGTGATATGTTTTAATTAGTACCTCCTGATAATCCACTTACGTACTCATACCTACACGTAATAATTAAATCAAAATTAGCTAATCTTTACACTAATATAGTGTACTTATACCACTAAAATAAATAATAGGTATTTTGTTTTCAAGCAATTTGAAGTACAGTACCAAATTTACGTTAAACTGTTGAAAATGCCGTCAAAATGTTATCAAGGTACAAAAAACGGTCAAACAATTAAAATAATTTCATTTCAGTGAAAGAATTTTGATTGTTATTAGATTTGCATGTGATATTAATGATAAATGTTATTGAATAATTCATTAATGGTTAATCAACGTGCATGTTCAGTAAGATGACCTACATAATGATGACTTAAGATTAAACATAACCTTCATATAATTTAATTTAATATATCATTCATATACAAACAATACAAATACATTAAATAACAGAGGAACTTTACTGTAGGCAAGGATAACATTAATATGACAGAAATGTTTAAAGTCTAAGTTAGACATTTTAACTTTGCTTAGAGAGTCCAATATAATTTCAATCAAATAAAATAAAAATATTTAAATGATAGTGGGTATAATTACATAATTACCAAATCCCAATAGAATAACCAGTTTATTATTAAAAGCAAAAGAGAAAATTGCATTATCGTTAAAAGTAAAAGTAGTAAGTCACTCTGAAATCATCATCTTATCCAGTCACCAGTCAATAATAACGTACAAATTGTACATTGTTTGCGAAGTCTTACCCTAAACTCTACGATTGAGTATTTTAACAACTTAGTAATAATACTAAAATAGTCAGTAGATCTAAAACTATTTACAAGTCGATAAAATGCTTTCCTTATGTACACTTATACATCATCGTCGAAGTCATCGACCAATACATCTAAGTCAGATCTGTACAGTATAGTAACATCACTGTGAATAGTAGTACGCAATGCACCTTACAGAGGAGCTGCCTCTTGATTGGTACATGTAGTTTTCGAGGCTCAAGTAGCTAAACTGTCCCTTCTCACATTTTTGTCTATACTTAAATTTGAATAGCACTGATCAATATTCCCATTATCGTCTTTAGTTAACGATTCGAAGATTGAAATGAGATTATCTAGTCCAATTAGATAACCATCTTCGTGGTTCCCAACTTTCCAAGCAGAGTTATGATCGATGTTGACATCTTCGGGAACTGGAACGGTCTTGGCAAAGTCGATCATCCATATAGAGGCTTTTCTCTTATCGTGAACAAAGAGCAATGAACTGCCAATGAGTTCATGTGTCCTGAAGAAGTGTGATTCAACCAACGTTGCTCGAATGTTCTTCAGTCGTTCCAAGTATTTGGGCTGTAATGGACAAAATTATGCATGTGATCAACACGTGATATAAAACGGTAAAATTTAATGGATGCAACATTCACAACTCATAAACTTGCATTGTTTTACTGATTTAAATTTATTGAGTAAAGCTTAATCAATGTAGGACAGAAATAAACGATGGAATTTTTACGAAAACTTTGTCAGAGAGTATATAGCTCGTGGCTCTGTTTATTTGTTTGTTTATATTACAAAGCCTTCATTCCTTTCTAGGGATCAAACTATATGCACACCAACTTTTACAAAAATCTGTTCAAGCATTTTTGCGTGATTGAGTAATAAACATGCATCCATCCTTACAAACTTTCGTATTTTTAATATTGGTAGGAATGGGATATTTTATAGTAATAACTTAACTTACCACTGCATTAGGAAAGTTAGTCGTAAAATCTTTAAAAGCTTCAACTATCTGGTCCCTAGTCTTGGTAGTCTTGAAGTCTTTGGTACTGGTGCCATCTGCTTTCTTGACGCCGTCTATCCGGAAACCCAGGGTAGATGTTGAGCTTATTGTTTCTCTCCAGATCATGTACCTTGGCTTAGTAACTCCTTTACTTCTGTGTTCTTCTTCCGTTGGGGCCTTTGGATCTATCTGGATCATTTTTTCGTACATGTCCTGTAATCAAGAAATACCATTATGTTTTTTTTTGTTTATTATTGACACCTAAGTTTTGTTGTAAATATGAATAACATGAATCTTTTAGAATTATCATTCGTAATTGTAAGCTACAAACACAATAATATTTTAGATATTTCTTTAAATAAATAACCTTACTAATAATGTGAATATTAGTTTGCTTGATACGCCGTCTTCATAGAATTCGATAGAGAGATAGTTTGAGTCACGAAGAAGGTCATAGGATACTTTAAAACCCGACTATTGATCATTAATTGAACGCGGACGAAGTCGCGGGCAACAGCAAGTCAACTATAACTGTTTGTATGTAGTCCAAGTAATAAATACATTAATACCGCGTCTTATTTTAACTGTAAGGTCAATATGTGCTAAGATAATAACCGGATTGAATCCGTTGTTTAGCAATGTAACACATTCCATTAAGAGGATGCATCGATCCTCACTTGAAAATGAAGCGTACGGATCACGGACTCATCACGGAGAACTATGGAGTTTTAAAGTGACAGTGATGCAACTATTTCATATACGTGAATGGTGGTTTAACATAGTGAGCGCGCGCTCGAAAATAATCAACGTATGTGCGAAACATCATTACAATTTTTATTCACAAAACTATTTGACGAAATATGAAAATCGTGTTGTACATTTTCAAATGATTATTTACTATTTTTTTCATATAATTCCGTGAACTAATTCGTGTAAATAGCACAGCAAATGGAAAATAATTAGTCTAATGACTAAATAAAAAAATTAGTGTAACTGAAAACACACTTTAAACCGTTGTATGACCTTAATAAATAACATTAATGGAGTACAACACATCACGGCGATAAAACATGGTGGGGCGACTTTGTTTACGCAGAATAAAAATATTTTAAGAGCATCAATCAACTGTTTATTTATTTATCTACCCAATAAATAAAATTGAAGTCAATGACATACGCTATTTATACGCCTAAATATGATCCAATGTTTTTAGAATTTTGGCTGTCTGTCTGCGTTTCTTTGTCACGAACAGATACCAAAACCGCAGAATTTACGTAATGAGTTTTACTAAATACATTTCTGTTTCTGTTTCAAAAAAAATTAAATGTTTGCCCAGGCCGAGAATCAAACCCGAGATCGAACCCTGGAGTTGCACTACACTACCAATGCGCCACGCAATCGTTTATCCATGTTCGATGTTTAGATGCGATAGAAACTTACTTTTCTCAGCTTCGTCTTTTCTTTAGCTTTAGCCAGCTCCTCTTCCAAGTAGGTTCTGACACCAATCTTGCAGTCCATGACGCAGGGGCAGTCGAAGTCGCTGAGGAGATCTTGAAGCTGCAGGTATACTGTTGTAGTGTTTGGTTAAGTTTTATTATCGTGTTAAATGTTGAGAGAAACCAGAAAGATAAGAGTTGGTAGAAGATGATATTATGTCAGTTGTCCTCAGCATTAGTCACTCATCATCAGTCACTCCAGTCCTTTGAATTGGCATAGCATCTCTGACCAATTTCAACAGGAATAAAGTTGCAATACTATTTGGTAGCATTACTGTTACTATAAGTAACACTCTGAGTCAAATAATGTTCACCAGAACTGGTGCGAACTGCTTAACACTGCTTTAAACTGGTTAACACTTTTGCAGTACTAAAAAATTTTGCATGTACATTGTGGTCTGAATAAATTAAAAAAAAAATTTTAAAAAATGATTCCAGCTGTCCATGCTGGGTATATAGTAAGTTTACTGCTGGCCTACTTGCTACTTTGCACTAATGGCTGTTTATAACCATAATATTATATTATGGTAGTAACAATAGGTACAAATAAAATCAGTTAACATTATTTATTAAAGATTCTTAAAAATTACAGATTCGAAGATCTAATATCATAAATGTGAATGTTTATTGTCCATTCTATACGCCACAACGGAGCAGCGTATTGACGTTTGTTTTTTTAATATAAATAGTTAATGGGCCGGACAGTGACATGACTATACTTTACAACGGTGAATCCGGGGGGAAAGCCTATCGTATTTATTTTCGTTTTTATGAAAAAGGATACATTCTCCATCTTCGCACACGACTTGGCCCTTGTATTCGGGAACGAATGGCCGGAGGATATCTTTCATCAGCACCTGAAACAATTTAAGTAAATAATTAACTATTGTGTTATTAATGTAAGGCAAATTACTTTATAATGCCTTTTGTAGTCTTATTATAAATGCGAAAATTAGGTTGTTAGAAACGCCTTCACGACTAAATTGTATTGTACTACCGATCTTCATAGAATTTGGTAGAAATATAGTTTGAGACACGGATAAGGTAGTCAGTGGGTATATAAATAAATCTATATATAAGTTATATCAGATTTGGTTTGGCACCTAAAAATAATCATGCGCAGGATGTGATTAAGACTGCCCACTTGTTCGTTTGATACCTTATTCACGTAATAAATTGCTTGGCAATAAAGTCCTTACACCTATTCACTTAAGCGAACCTTCGCTATGACACATTACGACACCTCATAGATAAGTACGTAGGTAAAAAAATTGTCATCTGGTGATCGTATTGACGTCACAAGCCGATAAATCATGCTTTAACTGATATAAATTATAGTGGCAAATTAAATTCCAAACAGATTATTTCTACTTAAAAATATTCATAATTACATAACCATTTGTCATGTTACAGGTATGTTGTGAAATGGCCATCGTTTCTCAATTCTAAGAAGTAGGATTATTAAATTGAGTAACATGCCTAAATTTTATCGATAAATTTGGTAGAAACTGCGCACAGGTCGACTGGGAGTTAGCCATTTATTGGAACAATTATTGTTATTCAGTTATAGTTACCGGAACTCACTTCACTTTGAGGGTTGCGAGTTCCAAGCTCCAATACTAAATACCATTACCGTATCAATGTTCTTTAATCTCTCCGACCTATTTTTGTAATGCTAATTACGCCGTCAAAGCAACGCACTGATCTAAAAGTTAATTACTTTAAAGTAAGAATTTTATCACATTCTTAGTTGCAACGAGCATTGGACTCAATTACATAACGACCGTGCGTTATAAATCTTTAAAACAATGCATGACGCATGTGCCTAAGCCGAAATTGTGCTGATGTCCACTGACGTCAATATCAGTTATTCGTTCGTTGTGAAATGTAAAATCTTTCTGATGACTAATTGCTTTATAGCAAGTTATATCTAATAAGTTGTACGTTATTTGATTTGTATAAAACATACATGTTATATTCAATTTATATATAATTTCAATTATAATATTCAAATCAAATTTGGGCGGACATTTATAGAGCTACGTTTAATCTACTTTGCAACAATCAATTTGCAAAGTAGATTAAACTTAGCTTTGTAACAATGGATTTCCGCAAAGTAACGCCTGATACAATTTCGTTTACAGGGCAGATAAATGTTTGTACTCGGGTCTAGGGCGTTAAATTGTGTTATGTTATCTGTGTTTGTCCGCCACCCGCAACACGGTGAATCCTAGTGCGGGGGTGTGAGTATGTAAAACGTTTATTAAAAAATTTTATTCCAATCGGTGGTGTAAAGGACAATAGGGCATATAGCAACTACTCTTTATGACGATTTAATACAAGTTAAAATGGCGAGCTTAATGCATAATTCATGCTCAACCACCTAACCAATGAGCTAACCAATGATCAAACCAGTCATTTTAACATGATATTATAACATATAAGTATTTTCAATTTACTAACCATAGGCAATCTGCAATTTTTAGCTCAAGGCAAGTTAAATCTTAACTGGAAGTGTTATTTTTAATTACTTCATGTTGTTTTGATACCACAAAGAAACCACACTAGAAAGGTGTACATTCAATTAAATGTAAAACAGATTAATCATAAATAATGACGGATTTTTATTTGGATTTGTGGTTGCGGTTTCAAACGTCACTATGAAGTCGCACGCTTGGATTATAATTTTACAAATTAACTAGCACTTACGACCAACAACGTCATAGTAATAAAATTATGAAGTTTATCACATTAAAATTACCCCAACAAAAAGTAAATTAACACAAAATACATTTGAACATTATAAGCAGTTATAACCAGTTAGCGTTGATGATTTGCATCGTTCTTATACTTTTTGACTGTTTCCTTCCTATTAGTTGAGTTACTATCCCAAATTTGTCATCGCTTTTCCGTTTTTGTGTGCCGTTTCAAATTAAAATGCGTCAACTAAACTGTTAATTGATAACAGTAATACCCCACCCGTTTTAAAACACGTGCGCATAAGTTTTGCGCTTTTATTAATATGCCAATGGACGTAGAGGAAATATTGCACCAATATATCGTTCTGTAAATCCCCTGCTTCACTTCGAATTAGACATTTAATTCGACACGTCCATAAATCATCGTAGGAGGCATCAATTATATGAATATTCCCACAAAGTATTCCTCAAGCTAATATTGTAACACAGTACACCTCTCTTACAGGTTATTCCATAGAAGTTTTTTGTTCTCCAGTCGTGGTAGTTTGTAATGATGTTAATGTTAATTCTAGCCAATGTGAAGTACGGTAACAGACACCGAGAAATTGACCTAATGTTTCCAGAGTTGTTATTATTATTTGGAAATTGGTATATATAGTACAGGGTTAGACCAAAATCCACTGCGACCTAAATAGATTGTAGCTGGTCCCATTTAGTTGATATAATCTCTCATGATCTCAAAGACCTACCGTTGAGATGAACCGTGTGATGCCTTTGGATTCTAGATCCCTGGTGCAAGGTGAGACTACTACGCGGCTTCTACTTCTATTCGTCATAAACTTGTCACCATCCATCCGATTGCTCTGAAGATTTCTCTCAAACTGAGGATGGTCATAGTCCAATACTCCAAGTGCCTGTCAGACTGTTGTCAGAATTCAAACAGCATGGAGAACATTATGTTGAAGTCTCAGGCGTGCTGTTCACCTTGATGTTTTCCAAATTATGAATAAATGTTATTATGCATAAAGTTCATCACACCATAAGTACTAACCGTTGAACTAATTACGACCTATTTATTATTGACATACGATTAAATTTTACTAGTAATGTCAAGTAATCATGATGCAGCTTTAAAATATGCTACTTCATTATACTTATATATAATTATGAGAATTTTCTTATGGCCGTAATTTGGACTTAGAGGAAGGAAATTGATGATATAATAATAACATTTCTAAAATATCTGCCTCATCATGCATTTAGTGACGTAACTACTGCTAATTGAAGGAGATAAACTGAAATAAATGTTTGTGGTTAAGACGCGACTACGTTGACGTAAAGTATGCTTTGGCCTTAAGAGGTCCACTGCTAGACATAGGCCTCCACTAATATACGCCACTCCG
>DWLO01001470.1:0-14891 GCA_018245335.1 Dalla quadristriga
CGGTTAGTAGCGGTTAGTAATAGTCCTGTTCGAAGCTGGTCACAGATGCGTTGCTACCCTTGAGGACTAAGGTGGTCTCACAGAAAACAACACAATTTAACGTCCAAGACCCGAGTACAAACCTTTAACCGCCAAATAAATGTCTACCCCGACCATGTACCATACCATTTTATAACCGTATGGTTTTAACTGGTGTAATAAGGCTTTATATATAAATAAAAATTAAAAACATATATAACAACGTAATGTTTAAGTTTTTTCAGTCAGTTTTTCGATTGGGATGATTTTAACGGTGTACGAATATGAATTAAAGCACCCAATTTGTGTACGAGCCCAATTTGTAGAGATTCGATCATTCTATTCCGGATATTTTGATGTACTGGCTAAGACATTTCTATTGTATGTCTATACCGTACACATGGCGGGCCATAAAGAATTTTATCCGCGTCCGATTCGCACGCTCCCCCCTCCTAGTGATTTGTGTGAAAACTTTCGTTGACAAGTGTTTTTCGAACCAGGCAGCTACATACGAACGAACCAATACTTTTCACCACAATGCTTTTGGTGGTCGTTACCAATGGATTTTTGGGAAACTGTTTGAAGCTTGCGTTTAGGATTATGCTTTAATTTATGTTTTGTTTCGTTTTTGTTAAGCTAATGATCTACATTATTCAGTAACCTTAGATTTAGTGGATACCCCCCGTTTTGTGCCTTCAATTCAAAACGTTTGCGTTGTCCGTTTATTCGTATGTCTCTCCGTGCAAATTTCAGTCGGTAATAAGACGTTTCAACGACATTGAATATGTTCTGCTGACTAAAAGCATAAGAGATAAGGAAAGAGCAGGTAGGATTGTGTTCTTTATTTTGTGTACAGTTCAACCATAATGTATTTTGTACTTTGTGGTACATGCGTTTGTCAAACGCTTAGGCAAAGATTATTATTTATCCGTGTTCGATTCGCACACTCCCTTACGCTAATGATTTGTGCGAAGTTCAGAACAAGTGGGGTGCGAAGTACGCACGCCTAATTAGTTCTGGAACTTCTACGCGGTTTTGTACAAGAGACTTTGTTTAACACGGTCAGAAATAAATATAAGTATCCAAGAGGGGAGCACTATCGAAAAAGTGTTTGAGATATAAAAAATTCTTACATTGCTGACATAAGAAATAGAAATAGGAATAATTTATTTGGAACAGGATACAGAGGATACTTAAAAAAAAAAACTAAATACTTAAAAGGTATCTGTTTGCGATGCTGCCCCTCCTGCCCAAAAAGGCGTCCACTCAGCTTATCCCATTATGAATTTAAAACCCGTAACACCCTTAACAATGAAACACATATCAAAATTGATTTGGTTATTTAGATTAATAGATGCTAATTCACTAGGCAAAATGAAAAATATGGACTAGACGACTATTCTTAACATATTATGGATCAAGCTCTTAAGAGGCTTGTTTAAAAAAACTCTATAAGTAAAAAAATCCTCATTGAAATCGGAGATCATAATGGGAGCTAACCTGCCACAGAAAATTATTCACACAGACAGGTAGATGACATACTCAATTTAATTCATAAAACTGTAAAAGCAAGCATACCAAAGGAACTCGTATCGATTTGAGGACGCCAAACAAATTCCAAATAACACTAATAAACATTTCAACAGTAATTTTATACACGTTTTTGTTTTATAACAAGAGAAAGTTTCTCCAACTAACTTGGCCTTAAAGTATTATTTCCGTCCAATTCGGACACCCTAAACTGATTTGTGAGAAAAGTTTAGTGGCAAGCGGGTGTGAATTTTTCCTGACGTGTTGGCGAACAAATATTTTCGCACGGCTATTGAACTCTTGGTATTCATGATATAATTGCTTAAGGGCACGTTCCCATTATGTCATGACGATAAAACGTCACAAAATATCGTTGGACGACTGTCGTCTCTAGCTATACCCACTATCCCGACAATCGGCCAGCTCTAAGTCTCAGTTTCGCGCTAAGGCGAATAAGTGTAGATTGTTATCATCACACTGATATTTGATGAGGGATAAAACACTGATACAATAATATTTAATATCTCACTACAAATTGCCTTGGAACCAAATAAAGTAATTAAATTGATAAGGATGTTAAAGAAGTGAGCTAAAAATAATTAGTTACGTAAGATTGAGTTGGTTGTGACGAGACTTCGATTGTTACATATCAATCTTCCAGAAATAGATCTTAAAACATTCCTGTCTCCGAACGCAGACTACAGTTTGGTTGTGTTGAGCTCTTAAGCCTACGAACCGCAAATTCCGTAACGGCGGGAAGTATCATTATATTATTATATAAGTAGATAATACCACAGTATAAGTAACGCAAAGCAACTTTCTTCGCCATCTTCAATATGCAACGCGAATTTCAAATTTCTCGAATAATTGGCAGAATTAGTCAACGACTCAACCGATTCTCTTATACAAAACGCAGCTATAGTATACGCAAATATCCTTGCGCCAATCTGAGCGCACGACAGTTTTGCTCGCCAAGTTTAAGGGAGGGCTAATTCAAGACCAAGGTCCATTTCGAAGTTTGATGGGTGGCAGTGGACTGCATGCCCATTCTACCTATATATCATCTTTGCATAAAAAACAAATTTCAGTAAGCTTCTTTACGTGCACTAATTCACCCAGTTTTTCTCTTCTTCATATCTCTACTTCTTAAGATAGGCTTTTGAAATTTAAAACATATATTAAGAAAAGACCAAGTGTAAATCAATAAAAATAAAAGAGCAGTGATGCTCATTAAAGTAAGAGTGAAGTGAAGTTATGGATTAAAGAGAGAGCAGGCTTGGCCGATAAGCGATGATAAGCGATGATAGTGGTTAAGACTTCAGCCTTCTGGTCAGAAGTTCCGGGGTTCAAATCCCCGGGACTCACCTATAACTTTTCTAAGTTATATGCGCTTTAAGTAATTGAATATCATCTGATTTCGGTGAAGGAAAACATCATGAGGAAATCTGCATGCCTGAGAGTTCTCCATAATGTTCTGAAAGGCGTGTGATGTCTCCTGGAGAGGAGACCTGTAGTAGACCGTTGATGAGTTGTGATGAGACTTGGCCCCGTTTAGATATCAATACATTGATAGGCATAAAATTTTTGGAACTTGGAACTTGGAACGCCAAACTAACTTTTTATAAAAAGACTATTTGGCTGCCAAAGCAATTTGCGAATTGTTGGTTACCGAGAATCTCAGTCAAGAGGAAAACGTATCTGGGAGTAGTAAGCTCGGGGCGAGCTCGTTCGTCGGACATTATTGTTGCTGCCAGTAATATACGAGTATATCTACGAGTTCTTATCCTTCTGTTGTTTTCTTTCTTATCTAGCACTTTATTTGCGTGTACCATTAACTAAATTAATTAAGTACCAGCTTATCCTACTGAACATTGTGAATACACAAGTATCTGAGGATGAATACGTTTGTGCTCGATCACGCAAAAACTATTGAACGGACTTATATAAAATTTTGGGATAGAGAATAGCTTCTTCCTCGGAAATTCTAAGCAGGTTTTTAGCAGGTGTTGGGGAATAAAACATTTTTTGAAACACAAATATGACACATGAAAAACATACATTATTAAATTCCGATTTCATGTAAATTTTCCTTATGAGCTTTTCTTGTGCACCCACCTTATTTTATAGCTGTATTCTTTCACTCCTCACAATGTTGTTGTCTGGAAGAAATTGCTGCGTAGCCCTTGTGCCCTGGATTTAATGTATTAGTTGTATAATCTATTGTATTTTTTTATGGAGTACAATAAAGCGTAAAATAAAAAATATAAAATATGTATAGACAGACACCACGGCAGTAAAAAAAATCATAATTTACTTATGTTGGTCATGAATATTGCTAATGTTATTTTATTTATAATTGTCGCTCCAAATATCAGTAATATTTGATATTCCATTGTATTATTACTATCTTTTCCTTTCCTAAAGAAATGTAGAGTTACCTAAAGCAATTGGAACGAGAGCGAGTTGTTTAATTTAAACTTGTTAAAGGCAATTACGAGGGATAAAAGTTGTTCATCTCTTAGCGGGTCCTACGAGATATGGAAGATAACTGGCGAATTATCATTAATAATGTATCTAATCGACACAATTTTCAAAGACTCGGTACGTAATTGATGCCTTATTACTCAATACTTGAGGATGAACTAGTCATAGAGGGTAATTGGCGGCTTAACATTAAATGCAAAAATTCAAGCTACAGGGACTGCACTGTATTGTGCTTAACTGTACCGTATTTGTATTTTTGTGTCATCATTTGCATAATCGAAATGCGTTGCGAACGAATGTTAGTCATGAAATAATTTCAAAAGAAACTTTACTCTTGGGAAAGCTTGTGCCATTTTGACTGGCTCTGTTGATTCATAAACAAAATATTGCGTTAAACATATTTTTTGTTCAAAGCATTAACAGCTTTGGGAAAACATTCAGCAATTAGTCCCTCGGGAGCTATAAAGCGGTGAATTGACGGCTGTTGGCCGACAGTGTGACTTTGATATCAAACGTTAACGGCGATGTTTAGGAGTCGCGAGCCATCAAATATGATGTTTACGAATGCGATCTGTAAACTAAAACCGGCCAAATGCAATAGTCGTTCGTATTCTTGGGTTCTTTATATTCTTTACATTTAGATGGAAATATTACTTACTTCTACAATGGAACTCTAAAGTATTTTTAGTAGAGTAAGTAGACAAATTAAATAACATGTCAATGTATTATTATCCTAATTCATATTAGATATATAAAACCAAACTACTTATAACTACATTATAAATTAAAAATATAAATTATACCACAAATATAAACAATTAAAATATATGTAAGAAGTTTGACCCCTGTGGTGCTTTATATGTTGCTCAAGGAAACTGCCAGCTCTTGGATCACCCATATACGAGTATAATGTTTTTTTTACGGAACTTCTAACTTTCAGATTAAATCAAAGATCTGATTACCTTGACCTTGATTGACCTTTGCATATATTATATCTACGCAATAATTTCATACGTGTTTTCCAAATTACTTAACATGCGAGGAAAAGTAGTCATTGCTTATTACGTTATCTTATGGCAACTTTATGATATCATTTATGCAAGATCTAGGTCTACCCTATCATTATACGGAACTCTTAAAGCCGTGCTATTGCAGATGGCCTGTAACATCGGGATGCTGACGGTTGTGCCACACGCATGACGTCGTGCGGGAACATGGATCCCTGGCGGTACATCCCCGGCCGGAAGAAGCCGAGGGACCAGCCGGCCGGCAGCTGGAGGTACCGCCTCTTCCTCGCCTCCCTCACCCTGGCTAGTGTCAGCTCACAAGGTAATTTTAACTACAACAGTGCAAAAGCTCTGTTCTAGGTTGTTTTTTATTCTCAGTCAGTTCAGTTAATTTATGTTATTACTACACTTTCAATAATCATATTCACATTAATAAAGTGCAGGATGATCCGTGGTGCAGTAGACAATGTTTGCTGGTTTCCGGGTTTGATTCTCGGCGTTGCAGGCGTTACGTCGCAGATTAAAAACAAATCCGAAGAAATCATCATTTTTCTTCTTTTTTTTTTTTTAAATCAACAGCAATATTAATGAAATAGTAACGTAACTACCTAATGTATACTCTGATCGTGGTATCAACTAGATGAAACTAATATTTTTCACCTATCACCACATTAAATCATAATAATATCTACTAATTAATGGCTGCCCAAGCATAGATACCCGTTTTAACGATTTCTTGCATTGCAGTTGTCATTACCAGAGGAAGTTGATATTCATTAATTTTCTTATCGTTTGTTTATCTAATTCACGCTCATTGCCTTTCCTGTAGTTAAGAGACAAATCATGCATGTACTTAGTAGGCATACCTGCTCAGAGGCCGTCATAATTAGAATGCCGACGGGTGAGTTGGCTGTGGCACCACTCCAGGTACCTACTAGATGGGAACATACCATTTTTGCCGATCATTGACGTCATTATTACCGAAGGAAATTACATATGAAACGCAGTTACTTCTAAATGGATCTTAAAGACTATGCTATTATGGGTGCTTAGTAATCACATTTTACTTGTAAAGCAGTGGATGGATAGATCACGGATATTATCTAAATAGGTTTTAGTAAAACCCGCTTTATAGAATATAAGATTACCCGGTCGAGTCGGTGTAATCACAACTCGACCGATGCAATGTCCTCTCCATAACTATCCTCAAGACACACTTCCTATAATTTCGTTTCAGCAAAATGTGTCTTGAGGGGAAACGTTATATAGAACTGGTCCGCGGGCAAGTTAGTAAACATCCAGTCCGTGCTTTCTCTCTAATAATTTTCATATTAAAATTAATACTCTGATACGACTGATTACGTTTCGCCCAGAGAAAGGCGGCCTGAACTAGCGAGTGAGCAAGTTAACGAGATTCTAAATCGTTGCATTCTCTCCTACAATTAACAAACATTGTACTAGTGACACTTTCACATGTATGCACGATTTGCGCAAGCGCGAGTAAGTTATACCGCTGATTTAGTTATCCTGATTTAGCTATCGCCAAGCGCCGAAGTAGAAAGCGTTCAATTACTCCTATAAGAACCGAACATGTACTAAATGGAAACCATTTTCCAGAAACATTTATAGACATTTATAGCTAATCTCAATAAAGCCAGAATTGAATTGTAATGTTATGGTTGGTTGACCGTTGGACCAAAGTCAAGTAGAATTACTAGACCCTCAACTAAACATCAGATCTGACATTTAAGGACTGCAAACACTCTAAAGTGAATCTCATTTCTCCACTAATACGTTTTTATTGCTCTACAATTCTCTTTAATTTAGATCGCAGTTGAGACAAGTGGAAGTGTAGTAGCGATGGTATATGGAATAGATCAAAAGCTTTAAGTCGTCATCTGTAACTGTCGCCGCTACTTTATTGTGGTGCGCCCAGCTGTTGTTCCCGTCTGAAGTGGCGGCACACAACTGTATAACTACACGCTTATTTCGAGTACAATCACTTGGAGAATTATTGTGGCCATTCTTCATTTCAGATATATCGGCGTGCTGCGATAAGGCGGTTTCGCCGCAACTGTACGCGTGTCGGAGCGTGTGCGAGAAGGTGAGTCGTGTGGGGTGCAATTAGCTAAAAACGCGCTCAACGTTAAGCTCATCGAGGAGATACCTGATAGATAGATCGGTTCACAAACTTAGCGATGCTGTCAGTCACATAAGTTTGTGGACCTATAACTCGTCGACTGACTATGTGTATAGCATCAGACACGTGGAATCGTGGGAGATGTTTTGTGTTTGTGGGGAGAACGCTTACAACCTATTGATTGTATGTATTGATTGACGATTGATTCTGCTATTTGCTTGTGAAATGTTATTCCAGAGTTCTTTCGATTTTAAGTGCAATTGAAGGACATATTACTAAATTAGTAGCTAACTAATTTGAAGACACTGGCCGCCATTTTTTTTACGAAACACAACAGACGCGAAATAAGGTAAGCGCACTCGCTCGCTAATGCCAGTATGAGAAAACTTTTCTAAATGGCTTAGATTAAAACAAAAAGGTAGATACGGTACGTTCATAAATCGCGTTACAGAAAAATGGGCTAGATAAGTCGACTATGACACAAGTCGCATGCGATGATACAATTTCTAACGAGCGATTCAAAAATAGAGCCCCAGGACCAAATAGGTCGTCGGTGAATTCAAAGACCGAACCAGATTTTGATGAGCACGGATTTTCAATGTCATTTATAAAATATGAAGATAGCGTATCAGTGATAATAAATCTTTGAGTTAAATAACCACAAACGTTTGACATCCCAGGCACGGCATGACTGCATGATAGCATTTATTATTTGATGCTTAGTATACATTTAGAAAATTACTCGGTCTCGTCATGAAATATCTCTGATTGGTTCGCCTCGCCGGACACTACAGACGCCCTTCCCGAATGTTAATCTACAAGGGTACCATCCAATCAAAGTTTTCAGTCGAAAGCTAAATTGACTAATTAAGAAAATTTATTACTTCCGTTAAACTTCGACTCGGGGATATTTATAACATCCCAGCCATATTAAGGTCACTCGATATTAGTAGGTACGCATTATGGTGTAGTGTACTCGACGCAGTCTTTGATTTCTTTCAGAGAATCTATAAATGTTCTTTGATGTGTTTCCACTGAACGAATAAAGGATACGGTGACGTGCGATCAGCGGCGTCCCTTGTATCTCTTCATGTGCTATAGAAATATTATTCTGAGGATAACATTTGAGTCGCCGCGTCGCGCCTAATCAGGAATCGTGTCACATTGTGGATAGTGTTCCGAGAATGTGCGTCGAGTGAATAAAAGGAATTATTAAAACTCGTAAGCGGAGACGGGTGCGGGTTAATACATTCGTATTTAATTCCGTCTCGTTAGGGATCGCGGCGTGTCGGCCGCTTCCTCCCCGCGACACTGTTGGAATAATATTTGTGCTTTTTAATTGTATCTCAAATCGCTATCGATTTGTCAGCACTATACGCTCGCTGCGCTTTGAATGTTTGTGGATGATTTATTCAAATTGTTTCCCATCTTCGCGGCCGCAGCGCTCCGAGGTGGCATTGTATGCAAGGTAGATTGAATCTGAGTATCGTAGCCCCTCTGAATTGTAATTAATTCAACGCATCAAAAATGAAAAAGTAACTGCCGTATATAGTTAATCAATTTTTTGACATGTATAAAAATCATTTAATTTGAGAGAATAGAATACCTAAGAGTGGGACTGAAGACTAAGTAAAGTCTTTTGAGCCTCAATAAATACATGATGTGTATACTTTATACTAATAAAGTACTTAATAATATCTCATCGCGAACGTAGTTAAAAAAAACCGGTTTATCATTTACATAATTAAATCTGAAATCTTAAAATTCAATCTTTAAATTACATATAAAATATAATAATAAATAAATATTTTCTAAGTACCTACTTACTTATAAAAATACTACACAGTTACATGAATATCTCAATAATTCAAAAAGATTCCTATCAACGCCATCTTAATTGCACTTTAACTGCATACCGAACTCATCCGGTAATATTAAATGAAGCAGCGAGCGGGGGAGACGGCGACAATCTAAATAAAGTGGTTGCTTGTTAAACTCCCCATTAAAGCGTTTAACCCCTCGTAGGACACCGAAGCTTTTATTAAAATGGATTTCAGAACGGACTTAGTTACTTATTCAAACAGTCGCAATCACTGGGTGGTATTTGGTTTGGAATGTCTTTTTTTTAAATTTAAATTTCTTTATTTTCATCCATCAGACTTTAGAGGACCACTGCTGGACATAGGCCTTCTCTAATCAACGCCACTTCAACCGGTCCTGTGCCCTCTAAATCCAGCGGCTTCCCGCTGTTTTCTTTAGGTCGTCAGTCCACCTTGTCGAAGGGTCTGTGCTCCTTTTTCTGAGTCCATTAGAGGACCTTTCTTCCCCATCGGCTATCAGTCCTTCAAACGACATGGCTCTTTTATAGTATGTAATATTGTTTCGATAATCGTGTGTGGTGTGATGCTCGGCAGTAATATCTTAGACAACAAAAGCAACAACAACAGAGTCAACCATAAATAAACAGCAACAGTTAAAACGTCACGTCTTTGTGCGTGCGGGGTTTTACCTTTTTCAAAATGAAATAAATGATAACTTCACCGTTTTAATCATGAAAACCATTTTGACTGAGTATAGATGTTGGAATGGGAAAAATCGATTGAAAATTTACTGATGTGGTGGTAATATTTATCAGATAATTATGAACCTTGCATGACAGATAATTGGTACTGTACTGTCGTTCTGAGCCATCGATATAACAACATAACTAATGCCTGTCGCTTCAGGGAAAGGCATTATGACTAGGCTTTCAGTATTACATAGGGTTTTCCCTTCAAGCCATTAGTATAGGCTATATCGTAGATGTAGTTATGACGATAAAGTTGACTTTATTCGTCGATGACACGTATGGTCGGTACAAACATTGCATTATTGTAAAAATCCGAATAACATTTATTTTGAGTAAATATTCTAGAACCTACCATAGTCAACCAACAGCATTGCATTCAATGTATTCCCAAGGAGGCATGACGTTAAGCTAGTAGGCTTGATAATGTTGTTTGCCGAAAAATCTGTCCTACTCTATTTCAACAACTAAATCATAATAATCGCACTCCAAATGCATCAAACTCCTATGAGTAAGGTTAATTTGTAATTCACAGCGACTATGCAGTCGATGAAAGCACATTTTGGTTGGAAGCTAAATTTTACTATGTGACAACGTAATAACGAAAGTCCATAAACAAAACAAATACGGTGTAAATGGATAAGGAAGGAGTAGGTGGAGTCCGTTTAAAATTTAAATTTCTCAGCAAACACGATTGAGATATTCAGGTCGCGGGTGGATTTACGAAGCGGCAGCTCCTGAGAGTGTGTAGATCGGCGGGGGACGGCGATGGGCCGCGAAAAACATATTACCATTTATTGCCTGTGCTGAGACACGCCGTAGTTAACGGGATTACAAACGGCAGTTGATTGGGAGAAAGAAAGAAATATACTTTATTTGTCTCCGCATTACACACATAATAGATGCGTTAATAATCCGAACTAATATTATCAATGCGCAAGATTATATGGTTGGTTTTTGGCTACAAGGTTTCTGAATTCCCATAGTAGGAGAGTGGCACAGGCTGCTGTTCATCTTGGATTTGGAAATGTGCGGTGAAGGAGTGAGGGAGGTGGTTCGTTAAGTTTCAGGTCGCGCGAACGCAACAAGGATCTGACAAGGATCTTACTGTGTGTCATCGGCTAAAGTGTGACGTGGGGAAAATTGGACGGAATTTTTTCACCGGTCTGATTTCTGCTCGCGTATCTAATAGGGATATTGACGGTAGAGTCAACGAGATACTTTTTATCGATTGTCAAAACGTGATAGCTTCATACAATTTATATGACAATTATGAGGTCATAAGTCGATGTGGTAAACTCACTGAGCTTTAATTGATTTAAAACGAATTAAAAATATATATCACTTATATTGGGAAAATAAAATAGATTTTCAAACCAATTCTGTAATGTCTTTTATAGGAATGATGTCTTGCAATTTTTAGCGCATGTTGTCTACATCCTAATTGCACGCCGACGACGTAGCTAGTAGAAATGATCCTAAAGCGACATACTCGTATTCTAGGCGGTCTTTCCGCTTCTCAGTGACGTTGTCACGTTGACGCTGAATTCCCTTGACGTCACTACGCTTACGTGCGCGCTTTACGTGCCCTTCGAAGCACGGAAGGACTTATGAAGTTTAGCGAGTAGCAACAGCAGCCACCATTCCTATACTCGCACGAAGTTGCTTAAATTAGTCGATGTGTTAGATAACACGTAATACCTAATCGTCGCATGTATGCCACTAAGGTCTATCTTGCATGGAATAATTAAAGCAACATAAAAAATAATCCGTTTCTGTTTAATTTGTAAAAGACTAATAGCAGTGATTACATGAATTGCGTGTAGTGCTGAGACTGTTGCCACCAGTCCACATGTTTAGAGGGTGACTATATAGTCCGGACTAAAGTGGGACTCCAGTACCAGTAGCAAAGGCTCGAAGGTTGGGTAAGGAAAATAATCCGTTAATTTCTGAATTCGTGTCCGCTATGTTGTTTTAAATGATGGTTAATTGTTATGAACAAAGGGATTTAGTTATGTGTTGGCCATTTTTAAACAAATCCAAAACAATATAAAATCATGTAAGATCTTTTTTTTCTTTTATTGTTCCTAATTTTCATTTAATGTTCCAGGAAACTTTTGTGAACATTGTAGCAGTATTTGATTTGGAGGAAATAAACGCATATTCTATTGTATTTCTTCCGTCATTCTCTTCAAGGCTTCATTTAGTTATTTTTAATCTTTATTGTTAAAAACTTTACCTACTAATTAAGAAGAGCGGACTTAATGCCTATTGGCATTAATTTTTTCACTATAAATCCTTACCAACTTTGTGGCATATGGTACCTACTACAAATAAATATCAAAATAAAAATAAATTTGTGATACTGACGGACGCGACGTTCAAATTTCGAATTGTCCGACCAAACTCTTCCACGTGGCCACCTATCTGCAAGATAATGATGTGCGAACCAAACTGTGAACACGTTTACATGATGCGCAAACTAGTTAGATGAAATATTACATCGTACATTATCGCGGTTTCTTTGTAGTTCCTAAAAAGTAGCTCGAGGTTTATGAATAATTTGCTGGAATTACTCTATCAAACTACTTTCAGAGTTTTATGATGAAAGGCAATGGGGTTTCGCTGTCAGACGTTTCTTTTGAACGTTTCTGTGTATATTTATGACCTTTTATGAAGTACCTGTTGAAGGCATTATGGTGACTGGGTTTCGCCTACAGAAATTGCCATGAAGCAGCTTCTGCGGTAGATTTATTGATATTTACGCCTCTTTTTGTTTTAACGAATAAGCAGAAGGGCCACTTGATGGTAAGTCCATCGCATATGGACACTAGCAACATCAGAAGGGTTGCCAATTGCGTCGCAGGCCCTGAAGGAGAGCTCTTAATACGCTTTTTTTGAAGAACCCAATGTCATAGGCCACTGGGAAAATCTTAAAAGGAAGCTCATCGTACAGTTAATTATTGAGTCCCACTAAATTTAGGGTTAAGTTAGGTACCTTAGCTACCAACTCAGTCCTGATGTTAGGTTGACGTCATGTAAGCGCCTAGTTATAATATATCTTACCACTGGCGTCAACCAAATGTTCATTTTATAAATGGTACTACTACTATACTAGGAACACAGTTTTCAGAATACAAAATGTGAAATTAAGTTAAATAAATTATGTTAGCAAGTAAGATGTATTCAGTCATTTTGTGTAAATTCAAAAAATAAATGTACATTTTAAAATTCTATTTTAATAAATCGTTCAGTATTTCAATACTCAACGTCAACATTTAGCTAAAAACATGTTACGCGAACCTCAGTTCCGTTTGATTCTCACAAAGTGTCGCTTTGAAAAAAATATCTAGTTCACGCCTTTAATCATTTCAGTCGGTAGGCGAGTAGGTTCCAGGCGGCGTTTCAAAGTGTCGGCGTCTTTGAAGTAATCGTGTATGCCGCCGGTCACCGCAGTTGCTCTTAAATTTACTTATGATGGCATAGATATGATATACATGGTCCGGTGCACGCCTGAAATAACCCGTTTCATTTAACATACGCGCATTATTATTGGAGGATGAGGTTTTATGAATATTTGTATAATAGTGAATTGGATAAACATTTGAGTTGCTCTAAAATTTACTCATAATGGCATAGATATATGATATACTGAACAAGTATATTATAGATATAGAAACTCAATAATAAAAGTAGTAGTCAAAGTAACTATTGTCCTGGAAACTAATCTGTGGCGATACGTCCTAAACAGATGGGCAGTTATTCCTACCGGTCCTGTTTCTCCATAATTTCCACTTAGGATTGGTCTGGCTCAATCAAATAATTTTTGTACAGATTCTATATTTGTTTCCAGCAGTGCATCAATCACATAATCCATATGATAGATTAACCTACTTATGGCAATTGCGGTAGCTGGCGCCTGCGCCAAGCGTCGGTTTGGTAGCACCGAATAAGATTGTAATTTAAATATACTTTTCTTTTAAAGACTTAAAACCACTTTCGTTCGCTTTTAGCTTAGCCCAAAGGTTGACTGGTAGAGAATATTTTTAGTATGAAGTCCATGTGTTATACATTTTTGATTTGGTGTAATTACGTTAAATAATAAAAAATAAATAAAAGTGAAACGATACGCTCATATATCGCGTTATAGAAAAACACGCAATTACAATTCTTGTATCGTTCACATTTCGCGAGCAAACATGACCATGCTTCATGAGCGACTAAACGATTTCTGTGACCTTGGTCATAGGTTTAGAGGTCACGCGCGATAATCAGGAAACGTGTCTTTCTTTTCTGAATTAATTTAAGCTTAATACACTTTTTATTACATGTCTTTAATAACGTTACAAGTGCAACGGTGCTTAACAAATGGAATAGCCAGAGTCAGTATTACGTTACAGACTCTGTATTACTACAGAATAATAACAACAATCGCGGTAAAATATTCCGATACTCAAAATTCGTTTACTTACGGAATGGATGTCCGGGAACATATTAGATTCCAGACACGTAGAGCCAACTTTGGCGGCGTTTACTCTACATCAACTCTATTCATAGATAGTGTGGGAAAATGATGACAACAGTGTTAGGAAAAGTTCCTCGCACGTGTGCGAAGAGGTACATAATGTTATATATAAAGTAATGAGGCGTTGCCCGCGGTTCCGCCCGCCTAAAACTGAGTCACTCACTTACTGGGCTCACTGAAAATCAGCGCCGTGGCCAACGCCGCGGCATAATGCTAAGTGGGTACCATTATCAGTCGCTATAACAAATGCAATCGTAGGACTATATAATACCTTTTTATTTAATTTGCATGACATTTGCGTGAAAGCAGGAAAACCAACAAGCTGTTTCGCATTTAAAATTTTAGTTGAGATTCAATAGTATAGCAAGCAGACTGTAACATTGGCAATCGAATTGCACCGTGACGTGCCAATCACGACGTCCCCCGGTACTGCGAACTCGCTCACCGTGACGCGGGTGCCAATCCTGGACATTCCCGGACCATCGCATTCCACGCACGTAGACAACTTTTGCGGCGTTAACGCGACGCGGGCTTCTGGTTGAAATGAATTGTAGTGAAGGCGGCGTGATTGATTTTAGGTTGTTTTGTTATGTAAGTAGCTAAAGGTTATTTGGCCACTAC
>DWLO01001471.1:0-14889 GCA_018245335.1 Dalla quadristriga
TTTTTGTCTATCCTGTATGTGTTTTGGGCTTTTAAGTCTATACTCTTCTTCGCGTCTTGTTTGATAGCGTGTTCTTTTGAACTCACCTTTGATCTGTCTACAACTTTCTCTGCGGATCTACTCTCTACTCTATTTTTATCCAAATTTCTACTCTCTTGTTTTGGTTTCATTTTATCCAATTTGTCCCTGTCTTTATTCAGTCTGGCCATTTCTCTATCGATTCGATCTCTTTCAGCCTTAAGTCTCTCTAACCTCTCTCTGTCTAGTCTTTCTATATCGCGCTCTACTTTTTCTCGCTCTCTTTCCTTTTCCCGCTGCATTTTATCAATTTTCTCCCGTTCACTCACTTGCTTTTCTTTTTCGTGGATTTCATGGTGTTTCTCCTTTTTTGGAACTTCATTCTTGTGATTATTGGAATTTTTATCGCTGAGTTTCGGAATCCTAGTAAAACTGCCCTCCGGTTTTCCTTCCCTCTTATCCTTATCGGCGACCTGTTCCTTCGCATCTCGAATCTGGCCTGGCCGTTCTCCTCTCGAATCTGAATGAACTGGGTAGCATATGAAGTCAATGTTAAATTAATTAAATCCCATTACATAGTCTTTAACGTAAATGTACCTAAGCATTCACTTACCTTTTCTGCCGCTTGATTTTTCAGCTTCCATGCGCTCCTGCCTTCGCTGGCGACGAGCCATCTCCTCTTCGTACTCTTGCTTCTGTTTCTTTGTCATCAACCTGTCGGGCTCCAGCTCGGCACCAGCTTTCTTCGCACCGACATCCAAAGGTTCGGTTTTCTTCTGTTCAGCGAGTTTTAGTAGTTGGTTGAAATCCATTGGTGGGGGAGCGGGTTTACGAAATTTTGGCTTTTCCGGTTTTTCGTCTTTCTTCCTTTCAGGTTCATATTTTGGTGGTGGACTTAATTCTTTTTCTGAAACATTTAATATAACAAACATATTCCAACAACTATAGAAGTTAGACGATCCTAATACAGTGTGATTTGCTGAAAGTATGATGAATATAAGGTTTACCATATTTACATAAAGATGTCTAAGAATGAAAATTAAGTAAATTTTTTTTTTAAATTACGTCCTGGAGTTCAAATATAGAGATATATAGAACTATAGAATAAGAAAAAAAATTGGTAATAAGAGCATACACTTACCTGCATTTTCTCCGCCTCTCCTACGCCTCTTGTGGGGCACTGGATCATCCTCATGCAGTAAAGCATTCCTGACTCTCTCTCTGGTGCCATTCAAATCTTTGCTCACAGAGTGACCTAAAAACATATAAGTTACCTTTAAAGTGTGTAATTTACTTTAGATAACTAATATAATAATATATGCCAATATACTTTATTATCATAGTGAACGTTAATTTTGTTTCACCCATCCTCTTTCCATTCTCAGGTCTGCTGGAAGAGATATCTAAACGAAATAAGCAGTACCTTAGTACTATGTTATACATAAGTCTTATATTATTTAATTTTTTAATTTTTAGGGATGATAAAAAGCCTAGATATTTCTCACTGACAATACGTTACAAATAAAAGCTTTATAAAATGTATTTAATGATAGCCTATGGGTCTGTTAAATTACGAAAATCAAATGTAGGCATGGACACTAATAATTACTAATAAACCAACCTTAAACAGGTCTGCAAATGTGTTACCGTATTACACCTGAAGTATAAAATAGACGACTGTACTTACAGTAATATTAGACAGCAAATAGCAAAATTATTTTTTGCTAGATGCTACAAAGGGTGTGGGAAATTGTACTTCTACATTAAACCATTATTTATTTATTAAACCTTATTACACCAATTCAAAAAATAATGGTAGCAAAGGTAGAGTGAAACAAATGCAGAATTAAGTATTAAAAAAAAAAATTAACGCAAACAGAATCATAACACTCTTCATAGATTTTTAAGCATAATAAGAGAATATGTACTGTCTGTACAGTGGAGAAAGCTTTGAGTTGTGGCAAAAACAGCATTAAAGAATGTTATGTACAAATAATTACTTGCAACAGGAAACTTAGGTTCATCGGGGAGCTTGCTGTACTTTTGCATCATCTTCTCATAAATTGCCGCAGCTTCCTGAGACTCATACCCATAGTCATCCTGGTCTGGTTGGTCCGGCCCTTCCCTGGTCACTGCAGTGTGGTCCCGGTCTATTGCATCCGCCAACACAGATTTATTCGCAGATTTAATCACTTTCAGTGTCTTTTGAATCTTTTTCAAGGCTTTAGGATCACGCATTGCGAACAGTTCCTCCCTTTTTCTCTGTGCGTCTAACTTTTTCTGCCTTTCCTCTTCATCTTTCTTTGCTAAGAACTTTTGTATGTTTGCAGAGAGCTTGTCTTTTGCCTTTTGTTCTTTTTTCGGCGGATCGAACCGAGCTTTGTAGTAATTACTTTCCTAAAACAATTAATCTGTTTGTAAAATATTTTTGTGATTATTGACATGCAGTTGAGATCATATAAATAAACGGTCGTGTTTTCTTGCACCGCATGTATAGAGTGAGCCTTTACTATACCTTATTATGGGTCGTCACAGAATATGCGAATGAATAAAATATTACCACCAAGGTGATATCAGCTTCAACAAAACAATTAGAAGTTCATACAGAATCATTTCTAATTTTCAGCGTATACTCAAGTAACATAAAGTAAAATTAAATCAAGCCTTAGATTGATTAAAAAGAGTGCCTAATTAGTCGCAAAATACGAATTAAAACTCACAGATGACTTTTGTTGTTGATTTCGCTGTGCAGCTAGCAGAGTTTCACGGAACTCCATTTCTGATATTTTAAACTTCTCTACAATCCCAATATACTTAGTCAAGACAACAGCATGATAAACTTCTATAAAATTATTTACGATTTTTAGTGAAATACGTGTCAGACTAGACACAATCTCACCATTTTCTCACAACGTACTGACGCCACAGACAGATTACAGAACTTGTCAATTTGATTGTGAAAGTAAAATTGCCCAAAGACAATTTATTTGGAATGGGCATTTTTCTGTTGGCCCTACTTGCCTTCATCCGTCACCGACGGCCATTGCGTTCACAGATAGTATATTAGGGATACAATGCATGAAGCGTAATAAACATTAAATATGTTGTCTGTGTAAAGTTGTTTCGTCGACTACCATGCTTCGATACTAAAATGGCCGATGTCTCAAATAATGAACGAAAAGTAAAACTTAATAAAAATGGTAAAGTTGTGAAGAGACGATTACGAAATCCTGAAGGTAACTTTAGGCTTTTTATCGCAAAGTTTTTACCTGAACATCTCCTACAGTATATATCCCTTGATAACTTGTTGTCTTTGTTTTAAGTATGTTGCGGTGGTAAATTTTTGCCTCTTACTACATTTTTGATACGTACGACTAATTTCAAACATTTCTGCGAGTATTTTGTAACTTGTTTACATTAACTCGCATATGATTTCATTGAATTATCAAGCGAAGAATTGAATTATGGATACATATTGGTATTAACGTGTTAAAATGTTAACATTGAGTATATGCTATACGTATGTGCACTTTGTAATGAACGAGATACTAATCATTGTAAGATTTTAGTATATCTCATTTGTTCACATTTGTTGTTGTAATTTTCTATTGTACATTCCAGAATGGCACAAGCAAAAGCAGAAGCGTTTAAGAATCGCAGGCTTAGAATATATAAATGCAAATGGAAAAGTTGTACCCCCAAAACAACCAGGCGGAGACTGTCACTGTCGGAGACGATGTTATCAAAAAGTACCTGAAGATGTACGGTTAAAAACGTTTCAAGGGTTCTATTTAATGAAGAGCCACGATGAACAAAATGCATATCTGTTTGGTCTGATGCGGCAGGTTGATGTTAAAAGAAAAAGAGTTAAATCTAGCAGCCGGAGAACATGCACGTTTGAATATTTCGTTCGTGTTAGGGGTAGAGAAACACAAGTGTGCCAGACAGCATTTAAAAATATCCATGCCATTACAGAGAGAAAGGTAAGAGTTCTGTGTAAAAAAATGGATGATGGTGTCATGTTTCCTAGTGATAACCGGGGTAAAAACAGCCATCGACGGTCAGGTGAGGTTCGTTTACCTTCTGGAGTTATTGATCAGATTAAAAACCACATATATTCAATTGTTCACACTCATAGATTGAAAGATTTCATAAGGTTGGATAAAATTGCCGGCTTAGAGATTAATATATCAAAGATGTGGAAAGACTACATTAAAACTTTTGATCCAGATAATATCACAGCCACAATGCCCAAGTCCAAAAGAAATATGGAAATAACGTTGCAAAATGAAACCCCTCAACAGACACAACAACATGGTACTTCACAGGAAACATTCACTCCAATATATCCGGGCAGTGGTCATCTCGTCAATATTGCAGAAAATTATTTTGAGAATCAATATCAAACTGCAGCATTGGCAACAACTTCTAATCCTGCAAATTTTTATCAAACTCAAAATGGTGCCCAAGGTAGCATGGGTATACTTCTCCAATCTTCCGTGGCAAGGCCTACTCAACCAACTGCATTCATTCTATTGCAAACTAAACCTGAACCTCAACATGAAAATACCCTTGCCATCAGCAGCACAGCATACAATCCAACTGTTGAAGTACTTGCATCACACCTTAAAGAAGAAGACAAGAAAGTTAAAAGAGAAAGAAAGAAGGGCCCCATAGTGAAACAATGGAGATACACTAATATATTTCATGATGAAATCAATGGAGCTGCTTTGTCTGCAATAAAAACCAGACTGGGCATGTACTATGCTGAGAGTGATGCAGCCAGGAAGAAGGCTAAGCAGCCTAGGCCACAGGAGCCCGTTCAGACACAGACACCCACTGAACCAATTAGACAAACACTTGCAATTTATTCATAACATAAGATCCACTGTTCTTTCTAACTGATATGATATTCATATCCCGAATTGTTCTCGAATCACATTAGAATAAGTGTCAGTTATTTTTAGGGCAGCGCAAGTAATTGATAACAATATAGAGGCATGCTATGGCATAGTATATATATTATGGAATATTGAAATTTATTTATTTATTTTAAACACTGAATATTTAGTAAGGCTTGCAAGACTAATAATTATAAGAAATACTAAACACTATTATTTTCCATCAACTACAAACAAGACGTAATAAATTAATAGTTGTTTGTAGTCACGGATTATTCTTTTTCTACTTTTGTCTTCCAAGTTGATAAAACAGTAAACCATAATCTTCATGCAGTTCTTTAGTTAGTCATGCAAGTCATACTTATTTAGATTTATTTTTTAGTTAATATTATATTATATATGCGTAAATATGACGAATTTCATCTTATCTGGATTGTGATATTTTTCTCAGTTTTACTTGTTAATAAGAATACTACCAGGTTATATTCGAAATATTATGTGGGATACAATACAAAATCTTCTACAAAACCTGTTGAAAACAATTTATACCTTTGTAATTTAATGTGGATTTTCTTTTACAGCTATCATTGATGTAATATGTTAAGAACTAGATATGAAAATATAATGTATATTGTTATTGTACTATCGACTGGTTAATTAGAAGATAGAAAGAAGAAAAGAAAATGTAACTGCCATAATATGACTTAAATTAGCCTGGGGCCTTTTTATTTTAAGAATAATAACAGGAGTTCTACTAATTTAATTTACATGCAGGCAGTGTATTTATTGAATTGTAGTTATCAATGTATCTTATTTAAAAATTATGTTATATACAGTAATGGTATTAAATTTTTAGATTATTATTGACTACAATACTAGTTTAAAATTTGTGGACATAATTAACCCTATTCACCTTTCATGGGATTCAAGTCACGGAACTTGTTTTCAGTGGCACCTATGATTTTTTAAAACTAAGGAAGATCTGGTAAGCCACTCAAAATAATTTAATAATCTTCATATTCCTATTCCAGCCGTTTAATAAAAGAATCACTAGATAAATAGAGTGAAGCACAGAAAAACACATGTCTAGGTTTTTGGAAGGTTTATTGTATACTTATATTACGCCGACAATACACACACTCCACCTACAGCCTTGATCTTCTGCTCAGCTGTTTTCGAGAAGAATTTCGCCTTCACTATGACTGGCTGCTTGGGGAGGTTGCCTTTGCCGAGTAATTTGTAGTAACCCTGAAATATATTTTTTATAAGAAATATTTATGGAAGTTGCATATAATCAAATAGTTTATTTCATCATAAAATTATTGTAATAGTAGAAGGCTAACATAGTATTTCCTTTTAGCTTTTTGTTAGTTCTTAGAACTCCGATAACCATTTAAAAGCTATCTATCATAGGATAGCATCCTAACAGTAGGATTATGATAAATGTTATTGCAGAGTTTCTGAACCTCCACGCACTGCGTCACAATAAAGCATTTGAATGTGGTTGTATACTATGCATTTTATACATGCAAGTTGCAACTTGTGATAGCAAATTGATTAAATAAACAATGATCTGACAAGGAGATACAGTATTGGAATCCCAAGTATGACCTATGCCAAATGTAGGGTGGCTCTGAATTACACTCCACTATAACTTATATGGAATAAAATACATAAATATATGTAGTATATACAAATTATGTTTCTGAACTTGATTGTACTTTTGCTTGTGAGCACTCACTCATTCTGTTCTCTGTGCACCTATTCAATAGCTTTTCTTCATTTGTTATTTACAACAATTATTTATCGATAAAAAAAACAAGACAATTCATACAATTGCAATTGTTACAATTGTCAACAATGCTTGTTCGAATTTTCGACAGTGGGTGAACACTACTAATAAGAAATAGGTTTCCATACTTAATAATAATAATTATTATTATTTATAATAGTGACAATTTTATCTAAACATTAAGATATATCTAAAGCATTAACAATGTGAACATAATATCTTATGGCAGTTATGTGTAATTCAGCAGGCGTTGGCGTATAACCTAGCCAGAAAACTATAATATACACTCAGAATGATATTCCATATTACGGGTAGCATGGACATACACAGGTAGCATACATACACATCACAAATAATGACTAAGACCTGAGAATAAACACGTATTCGTCACTTAGTTGAGAATTAAACCAAGCACCCCTCCCACATTCTGATGTAAAAATAAGTTCACTACCACTGCACAAAGAGTCTTCTTAATATAAAATAATAAAGCCTGAACTTACAGCCTTGACAATGTTGATTACCGGAACCTTGCCATCTGTAGCAGAGGCATACTTCAGGCGAGACTGCTCAGACACAAGGGTCCACAGCTTATCTAAGTTCAGAACTGGGCAGAAGTCCTTGTTCCTCCTCAAATGGAAGTTTCTCATTCCCAGCTAAAAATATAAAGTTACAAGTTAGCCAGTAAAAACAAAAATTCCTTACAAACAATAAAGAAAATGCTGTATGTTACTCATAAAACACAAAAAAATACAGATACATATAACCATACTTTAGTTAATGCAACATAAATATAACCTTAAAATATTACCTTGCCGAAGTATCCGGGGTGGTATTTGTCCATGTTAATTCTGTGGTGGTGTTCGCCACCAGCGTTTCCGCGACCTCCAGGATGTTTGCGGTGCTTGCCTGGAATGAGAGGAGCGATCGCATCAGTCAAATGCCAAAATTGTTTTTTTATTGTTGACATCAAAACTCCTAGATGGGGAATTGAAGGCATATTTAAATTGACACTCACCGATACGACCATGGCCGTGGCTCACATGTCCCCTTAGCTTCCTAGTCTTCTTCTTGGATGTGGCCTGCAGAACGAGAAACAGGTTATTAAAACCATTATAGGTAATGAATAATCTGAAATAATAAATGCACCACTTTGCGAAACACTTGTAGCACGCGATGTTATTGCATGTTCTTTAGTAATATTAATGATTACATAGAATATTTTAGATAAAAATCACATATTCAGACACCAACCATTATTCTCGGCTTTCCGTCAAGGATTTACAATAGAAAGAGAAAGAGAATACTTCTAATAATGTCAATGTCAAACCTCAAAAAACAGACAACATAATACTCTTAGCGGAGACCCAAATTCAGCATATGTATATAAATGTACTCTGTGGCCCCATAGTCGAAATTGTCATCGATATAATATTCATCCTGAGTATATATCATAATATATATATATAATATATACAGGAAGTTATTACCACAGATTACTATGTTATTAGCTAGCTAATTATTGCTTCCATGGTAATATAACGCGCCGAGAACGGCCCACACACGCCTAAGGGGCTTCACAGTAATCCACTCTCGACTGCCAGGGGCAGGCCACTCCCGCGGGAGCTCGTAGAGTCGGTCGAGGTCCCCAGACAACCTCGGGGATTATGAACTGAGCCGCTAAGTAAAGTCCCCATCGACACGCATCCATCTACAACACCTTATTTTTACAACAAACAAATTTACCAGGTGACTGATCTCCCGAGAATCTGCCTGGGAGATAAGGGAAACCTAGAGACCCGTAGGCCCCCACGCCTTTCACCTGTCGACGGTGCAGATGCATAGGAAGAACCGCCATGTCATGGTACTATTGTAGAAAAATAGGATGGGCTGAACATCAAATTTACACTTCGACAAAAAACTTAGACCATTTAGCCAAAAGCCACCTAATACAATGATGTTTCCAACAAATAATTAAAAAAAACACAGCCACCATGCCTTGGCCAATCGCACATAAGTTTTAAAAAGGTTACACTTAATTTATGGTGCTATTCAACTGTCACCACGACAGATTTGAACATACATCAATAACTGACGTCTGCTTTGTTCAATCAAATCCAATATTACAAGAAACTACACGAATCGGGTTGGAGTTAAATGTACTCTGTGAGTTAGTCAACTTTCTAGTTTATAGTGCAGTGACAAATTATCTTTGAGGAAGGAAAAACAAGTAAAACCCAACACATTTGCTCGTTTGTATTAAAGTTAAACGGGATCCTACTGTGAGTCACATTTTATTTATGAATCAATTTAGTTGTATTCTAACTATTGTTTGCATAAGTATAGACATACTTTCATCATTTTAAGACAAGTGTAGCGAAAAGTCGGTAGAAATTATAAAACACATAATACACACACTTATCTCAACATCCACTCTCATTTGGTACAAAAAATATTTATTATCAGTATTTAGGTCCTTGTAATCCGTTTTCAAAAGGTTCGGACATAGTGTAAATTCTAAGAATGCCATCTGAGGTATTGCCAATTGTTATTAAACTACCGATATTTACAGCTGCACTGTGTACTTTATTGTACCGAATTGCATACCATTGCACTGATAGATTTGTCTCTAGGAAAATTGGTTATCTTATAGGCAACATTGTCTTATTATCAGTTGTGAACTAACCTGATTTGTGTAATTTCATTCTTTATTTTTCTACTCTTCATCTATAGAAATAAATACTTGTCCCTTTACAGTGGGAATTCAGTTATAGGAATATAGGAATAATATAGGAATTCACTTACACCATATTTAAGTGTAGACAGGTGTCTGAGATTTCATCACTAACTCACCATCATCATACTGACAGAGATGCACCTTCTTAAATAGATTGTAACGTTGGATAACACAGAGAGAGTTCTCTGCATTTATGGTCAAAAATATAATAATAATAATAAACACTTACACACTCACAATCCTGCACTAGGTTCCCTGTGTTGCGGGTGGCGGGCACACACAGAAGACCCAACACAATTTAACCCAACACCCGAGTACAAACATTTATCTGCCCAATAAATGTGTGTCCTGGCTGGGGATCGAATCCGGGCCCATGGCTCAACAGACAGGGGCACTGAGCAACGTGGCACCGTGTCGTCACTCGTCAATATGTAATTACTATTGTGACAAATGATTTTTTTGTTGCAGGTTAATATGGCCTTTCAATCACCAATGCCAAGCCGCGAGTTCCTCTGGGATATATTTAGGAGGTACAGTACTTGGATTTACAGAGGTGGATTTCCAATGTGCCACCTATTTATTTTATTTTATTTTAGGCCTGTGTCAGATTACAGTGCTATGTGTTCCTTTGGCAAACACTTCCTCCAATCTCTTCCACTCTTCTCTATGCCTTGCCTCATCAATTTTGTCTCCCCATTGTATAATGTGCTGTCCTTTCTTTCTCTTTCCTTCTCTTGGGTATCAGTCACTGCCCAGTTTGCTCCGCTTATCCCTTCCCTGAATGGTGTCGCCAGCCCATCACCATTTGAGGAGTTAAACTTTGAGAGCGACCTCATGTGTTCTGGTGGGTCTCCTGATGGTGGCATATGGTACTTTTAAATTTTTTTGCTTGCCCATCATGCTTCTTTCCATGCTACTCTGACAGGTTGGGTAGGTGAGTTTTGATGAGAACCCATGTATGGCATCTATACCTAAGTATAGGGAGGATTAAGATGTTCAACAGTTTCCCTTTTATCATGGTGTTCATTTTGTGATTACCAATTATTATTATTATTTGTTGAAAAGATATAGGGTCTTACAACAAAAGAATTAAGACAATGTCATGGTTAACCACTATCTGCGTTTTGTTGCCAGGCTATCTTTAGTCATAAACTTTTATTAGGCATTTAACAAGTGTTTGACAGTCAAGTTTAGCTAAAATCGCGTTAAACGCGATTCTAAAGGTTTTTGAGGTAAGACCAATATAAAGGTTGTAAACATTGTATGTTGTATTCTACCAACATTTGATTTCTTCACAGAGTGGACAAAGACAGAAGTGGTTACATATCAGCAGACGAGCTGCAACAAGCCCTCTCCAATGGCACCTGGAACCCCTTTAACCCAGAGACCGTTCGTCTTATGATAGGTGTGTATGAGAATAAACATTTTAATGCATTTTTTTTGGGGAGGTACTTCTTCGAAGTCCCGCCAATCTATTTTTGTACTAATCTATTCAATATAGTCATGAAATTTACAATTTAATCATATGCATAGAAGAGAATTTAAGTACAGTCATCATCACAGCTCTACTGGCCCACTACTGAGCATGGGTCTCCTCTCAAGGTGAGATGGATTTAGGCCATTGTTCACCACTGTGGCCAACTCTGAGTTGGTGGACTCTTTGAGAACATTATGGAGGCATGCAGGTTTCCACATAATGTTATGCTTCTGTCAAAGAAAGTGCAAGTGTATTGAGTTGCTTAAAATGCACATAATACTGAAAAGTCAGAGGTATATGTCCAAGACTTGAACCCGCACCTCCCAAGTAGGATGTTGGATCTTCCCATAGTTACATAACTTTACTAATATTCTCGTATTTTCTTAGGTATGTTTGATAAGCAGAACAGGGGTGTAATATCATTTGAAGATTTTGGCGCATTGTGGAAGTATGTGAGCGACTGGCAAAACTGCTTCAGGTCGTTTGACAGAGACAATTCAGGCAACATAGACAAGCAGGAATTGAAAAATGCACTCACAGCTTTCGGTTATAGACTGTCAGACGAAATAGTTACCACTATGGTTCAAAAGTTTGATCGATTCGGCAGAGGGACTATTTTGTTTGATGATTTCATACAATGCTGTATAACTTTGTATGTAAGTATATTTGATTTTGTTATCGGGCAGAATGTAGCTTTTACATTAATTGATTGAACTAATTTGTTTTTGAACTTTTTATCATTTGACACTGATCTAACTTTGATAAAAGCCAGTGATGTTTTGACGGTCCTATTTGAAAGGAGAAAATGTACCATTGAGGCAAATCTTTTGTTTTTAGACTTTGACATCGGCATTCCGACAGTTCGACACGGATCAGGACGGAGTTATCACAATACACTATGAACAGTTCCTGAAAATGGTGTTTGGCTTGAAGGTATAAAAATTCCAATTTTCGGCATCTATAAATTTTGGTAAAAATATTGTATGGTTCTGACTGCTTATTGAGAGTTGGAATTCGGTTTACAAAGTAATAAATGTTATTAATTAACGCTTCAGTTAAGAATTCGTACTGTAGGGCATCATAGACAAGTGCCCTTGTGTTAAAAGAATGTGTATGAATGTCAAAGATTCATTTATACAAAAAGTTGATAAAACATTTTTAAAAAGTTCAATCGTAAGTAGATCTTCCTGTATCTCTATTACAAATATTCTAGTTTTGGTCATATGTATGTTTGGTACTAAGGCTAAACGCACGCTGGTAATAACAACGTTGTTACGTCTGCACTAAGTGCAATTTCAATTGGCGAGGATACTTGCTTTGAAATACGTGGTTAATACATTTTGCAATTGTTTCTATAGATTAAAAGCTCTTTATCGAATTAAGCAGTTCATATCAACAAAGCTAAGAATTAAATTATGCTTATCGGTAGAGCGTTAGTATATAAAATTGAATTTAGGTGACCCAAATAATTGTAGGGTTATGAAGGTAATGTTAGCCCAATGATTAGCTGGTAGAGAATGCATTATGCATTAAGCTCGCCATTTGTTCCCCGTCATGTTATAGTATGTGGTGAAATAAAGTTACGTAAATTAATTGCCAAGCTAAATTGAACTATGTGAAGACGTAATAACATTACTAAAAATTATAATAGAAGTACAGTGCAGCAATCAAACCTGGTGGTCGTAATAAGAGCAATGGTTTATGTTATAGTTACTAAAAACCACTGTTTGTAATAGATAAGTTAAGTACATAAGAAAAAATCATTCTACTTGCCGAATTCTTCCTCATATGTTTATATTATATTATTTCTGTCTTTCCATTCAAAACACAGCTATTATATTGACTTTCTTATTTTTAACTGCTAGCATCTGAAATTTATTGTTAAATTGTGTATAAGTGTAAATGGATGTTTATAAACTGAACAAAGTATAAATTAAGTTAATATTTTTTTCAGAATTTAAAATAAATATTTTCCAAGATGATGGACCGGTTAATTATTACCGCCAAATCCATTTCTACTGAGCTGTTGAAAGTTGTGTGTTATGTATCTGCACCTGTAACTCTGTCCATGGTGTGGTGGTGGTAACTGTTAAACCGGCTTGTTGTATTTAAGTCTTCACGACGAACAAACAAACAAAATCCATTGCTAGATAAAGTCTCAAAAGTCTGTATTATTACTATTCTGCATAAATATTTATTTGTTTACAAAACTATAGGAACTGATTATAAAAATAAGCATTTAAAAAATGAGTAGCCTGAAAAAAATAATGTTAACATTGGGATAATTTAACAAACATTGAATTCTTACTGCGATCGAATCTATCGAAGCTATCTATCGAATGTGTATGCAAACTCAACAGAATCTATTGTAGCTAAAGTCAATTGTGTCTGTAACAATGATCGTCTAGTTTCACACTGTTCCTTTATCATTGCTTCATAAACCGTACTAATCTCTCGCCTCATGTGATTTTCAATGTGAGTAAACTTAGCATTCACATATAGGAAGATATCCATGTTCTTGCCTGCAATGTTTTCCTTCTTGAAGTAATATAGTCCATTCCTAACGCGTATACGCGTAATCTGGTACCTGGTTTTACCGCAGTGGAAGCGTGCTGGGCCCATAACCTGTTATTTTGAGTTGTATTTAATATAATATAAACAGTATTATACAGTGTGACTTGTGAGCTTGTGAGCTTGATTTAACAAAGTCGGTTTAATTGAGCTGATGAATTCTATAAATTATAGTACCTACATCGTTTTGATGTTAATGGTGTAAATGTTATTAAAAAATATGAATAATTTGATTGCTATAATAGTTGAGTTTGTGAATCAGTCTAGTTTGCTGACTAAGGTAGATAGATCATAAGATATTTTTTATATTTCTATGATTATTATAATATATTTCTCAAACCTGAGTTTTCCAGCTTCACAAAAGTGTCTTCCAATCGCACGCCCTTTAGACTAAATAAACCTGATTGACTGAAATGTTTTTAATAATTAAAACTATTTTGTATTTCATGTGTAAAACTGAGATTTTTTTTTAAAATTTAATTCCTATGTTATTGTGTGTACTTGTCTAAAATGCACTCTCATTTTTTGTAAAAGGATTTATTAATATCGGTTCCAAAGTATAAAATGCATGCAAACAAGAAAAGTAGCTTTCAAATTCAAGATAATATTAGTGCATCGTCATCACAACCCATCACTGAGCAGAGATCCATCTCTCAGGATGAAAAGGGTTAGGCATTATGACCAGGCCATTGTATAGTATGATATTTTTTGTATACGACTGCACATATTGTAAGTTATGGTCAATTATAATTGATTGTACATAAATTGTTGGCAAATGGAAATTATTGCTTGTGTAAAATGTAACAATCGTTATGAGCTTAACAAATAAATAAAAATCATGCTGGTCAAATGCAGATTAGCAGACTCCACACGCTTTTGAGAACACTATGAGAAATTCGGCTTGAACTACGTCCTCACAATGTTTTCCTTCACCGTTAAACCAGAAGATATTTAATTACTTTCAACGCCCATAACTTGAAAAGATAAGTGCGTGCCTGTGATTTGAACCCCGGATGCCCGAGTATGAGGCCGTAGTATTAACCACTCTGCTATCATCGCTGCATACCCAACATTGATTAACAATTGGTATTTTTTAGGCATTCCAGCGTTTCTCGTATAAATAGTACTAAGTACCAATGGATTCGTGAGTGTTCGTATTCATTTTAAATGGGTACTCGGATATTCTCACGTTGATTTTCCCGGATCACCCGGCTAGTTTCCGTCCAATACGTGGGCCTTCCTCAGGAGTTACCGAGCGGCGCCGACGCCCGTCGTGCACCGCCCTCGCCCGCACGCCGCGCGCGGTTTGAAGCGGCCGGTCGCTCTGTGACGTCATCGGCAACCGCATTCGAGTCTTGAGTCATCCTCCAGTGGGTGTGTAAGGCGCCGCTCGGTA
>DWLO01001472.1:0-14888 GCA_018245335.1 Dalla quadristriga
CGCCACGAGAGAGCCATATACAGGCTCTACCACCAACTACTACCCGTTTCCCGCGACTTCGACCGCGTTAAATTTGATGTTTTTATTCCCTGGAGTCCCAAAAGTAACCTTTGCCTCTCTTCGAAATTTTATGAAGATCGGTTGTACGATTTAACCGTGAAGGCCAATCAAACAAACAAACAAATAATGTTAGTTAGAGTAAGATTTGTGTCGTTAAATAGTTCCCTCGGCTGCACTGTTGACTAAAATGTGTGAATACTCACAAAATGTTTCGTTTTTTATTTTTAGAAGAACCTACGTAGGTACTCTGTCTGCACCTAGTATTATAAGCTAGACCTTGCTTTGTCCTCCCGAGCGTTTTAGTAGCGAAAACTCGAAAATGCCATTTGTTAGTACGAACATCCGTGAATTCGTTTTGTACGGTATCTGTTTGTGCAATGCACTCGTATGACTCATAAATAGATCCAATATTAACATTTATTAAGTATCAGTGAAGTAAAGTAATTTTAAACTTGATACGATAATATGGGATGATTTCAATCCGACTGACTGATTTTTAGTTCGTATAATGTAACTCGTATTTATTAGGTCGTATAATTTAACTCGCTTTTATTAGGTCGTGTATTGTAACGGAATCTAAGGAACAGAATGTCTGCCTCTTTTGATTTTAGTATCATTATTAAACATTAGATTGTGTGTAGGTAATACTGATATCAACACAATAGCCATCTATATGATCTGATGATGGAGTCAAAAGGAAGGCACTTCCACTAGGCAAAAATCAGCCATGGCGTGATTGGACTTGTAGAAATAATCACGAGATGTACTCTGACTATGATTTGTTCTTTAGTCATGATGGAGCCGGAAAGTAGTTACGGTAGGTCCATTAGTATTTTACATACGTAATCTGATGTTAATTGATTGACATCATACATACATACATAGGTGTCCATAATCCAGTGGACTCTAGTCCAGACCAATATTAACAGGTTAAACATGCGCTGTTAGTATAAGAAGTTATACACCTACTATCCTGTTAAGTTTGTTAGTTCTCTGTCGCCAAATTAGTCAAGTTACGCTATCTATTAGGTACTTTTTGAAGATATAAAATCTTATAAGAATATCCTATTTTCAAAGAACAACTTAGGTAGTAAACTAAAATAATTAAAAGTGCACAGTGTCAACATATTTTATCTATACGACCACAGCCGCTAGACGTGTTCAAGCTTTCGTTCACCACGTCTGGCGAGATAAGGACGTATTCGTTTCTTGTCTCCTCTGTTAAATCTCTGTCTAGTGGTCGGTAATACGAGTTTAACGAGTTCTCCGAAGCGAACTTTGTAATTGTGTCAAAACATGTTTCTGACTTCAAAACATGTTATTGACTTTTTAAAAAAAAACAGATAATCGCCACATTATCCTTGTAGTAGAGACTTGCGTGAATAGGTGCTGGTATCTCTAGATCTTCCACCTCAATCCGTTCATCGTCTATAGAGACATACTTAAGTAAACAACATAAATAAATATGAGTATAAAATAAACACCTTGTTAGTATGCGTTATGGTGTGGTTGTGCTCAATACAAATTGAACATTACTATGCCTTAATGCTCCAATAAATACAGGATCGCCTACATAGCGCAGCGACAGTGACTCTACCAACATTTCTTCTCCTGGCTGATGCAACCTTATACCTACGGTTTTTACCAACTCTAGGAATAAGCAAAAGCTTTTAAAATCGACCGTGATAAGTAAACAAAAGTATAAAAATCTCATAATTGTACTTACTAAAAAAAGATTAACCTTATTTGCACAAGAAACAAGTAATAGAAAACAAAAAATACAGTGTTATTATAATATCATACAAAACCAACGCAACGAGCACTATGCCAAACGCCAGCACGTGTAAACAATTAAAAAAAAATCAAGTTATTTATAAAATCTTCGAATATTATTTTTAGACATGCAGTAGGTACTTAACGAACACTGGGGTATTAGGATTGTAAATCAATGCGTACTGTAATTACATATTGTAAATCAACAATTTCTTTATCAATAGTTTAATGCAATGCCAGAAAAAACGAGTAAGTATTTAGCACTTTTTTAAAACTCACAATAATTATCTCGTTTTACCGTAACAACCGTAACTATGCACGTCGTTATGTCAATACTATCAAAACGTAGTGTCTGTATGAGACCCATAACAAATTAATTCTACAAATAGTTGTAGGTACGAAAACATCATGAGTATTAAAAATATACTATCGACTCCTGCAATGAAGAGCCACAAAGATGTGGAATTAAATGAAGAGTGGAACAATTTCATGAAGCGAATTGGCGAGGTCTCAGGTTTGGTGAAAGACTTGGCTAGCGGTGACAAAGAGACAGCAGATGCAGCCAAAGTTTTAGCTGACCAATATCTCGCGGGAAAGACTATCGGGGACGAAGATGTTCAAATAAAGATCAAACAAAATAGAACCGTTGTTAACCAGAAAGCCTTTCAAACAGTGGACAAGAACAATACAGTAAGTCGTCTTAAGCTTTTCAAAATGTACTTTCCTGCTTTTTTGTGGTCTTGTGTGTTTTGTTGTGTTGCGTTATTTGTCTACTAACCATCTAAGTATAAATTGTTACTAACACTATGTTGTGAGTTGTTATGGTTGCCTCAAACCATTATAATTATTCACACAGCTAAATAAGCAATGTCCAAAAAATATTGTTCTCTTAAGTCCGTTTTATTTCAACACTCGATTTTCTATGTATAGTGATGCAGACTCGGGTGTATGAATTCTAGTTAATGTGAGCGAAACAAAAATAAACAGTCGTTGAGTACGTGTAAAGTGGGTTATCAGTACCACAACATTGGAATGAAACATAATATTTGCAGTGATTTTTTCAGTGCACGAATATAGCCACACAAGCAGTGTTTAGACTACTTGATTCTAATCTACCGTAGGCAGAGGTTTTATTCAAGTGCCAAGACTACAATACAATAATCGAAGCAGACGCATTCACCTCCACGACTACAATTGAAATTGGGTCGAAGTCTTTGATTGTTCTATACACCAGTGTGAAGACTAAATTCATATTAGTCTTATATTATCTTGACAGTGAAAGCGATTTGGCGGGCGTAATGCTATAAATATCTGGCGTATGTACACTATTCGTATCTACTCGTACTTGCGTTACAGTATGTATGAATGTTCAAGGTAATTGGGACGAATTAAAAAACTAGATTGTATAATGCATAATTCATTACGCAATGCATAATCCATAACTTATTTTTAAAATACTCTTGATACGTAAAGTACTTCATCGAAATTAATTTATATCCAAGAGAAAGATAAGTGCTACGCATTTGGAAGAGGTAGCACAAGACATAATAAATTAACATTTAACGTTGAGATATCAAGGGCCTGTAAATATGTTTGATAATGAACCTTTCACATTTAAGCATTCTAATTAAGTTCAGTGTGCATATTATTTTGAATTTATTAGGATTTATGTACCACCCCTACACTTTAATGACGTTGAAAATTATTTACATATTTATTCTACAATAAAGAAAAGAGTATCTAAAAATCAATATAGATCAACCTGCGATATATTTAAATGTCCAATTATTCCAGGGCGAAATCGACAAAGATGCCTGGATGGTGGAGGTGGAAAGGGATGCTGAGATGCGATTCCAGGACCGAAAAGTACGCCGTGAGAAGGCCGATACATTGAAGACCCAAGCCACTAAAGCCTTCAGGCGAGGGGAATATGAGAAAGCCTTGTCGTGCTACGACCGAGCCATCGAGCAAGTCAAAGACAACGCCATGCTCTACTGCGACCGCGCTCTCACCAACATCAAACTGGGAAACTTTGATAAGGTAAAAACGTCGAAAGCTGTACGATGAGCCGAAACATGAAAAGAAGCTCTGACTAAGAATGATTTAGGTATTAGCAAATAATAAAAGAAATCGTGTCGTTAACGAATTTTAAGTTTTCAACTGTAATCCGCAAACGCAAAAATAAATAGGTTAATCAGAGTATCAGTTCATAAAAGTATATTAGTTGCAAAATTATTATTCAACTTAGAATGTGCATTTAGACATAGGCCCCGGAAATAGACTACCTGAAAAACAACACATACAACATAGATACCGAAAAAATTTATCTGCGAAGAGAAATTGTAAACGAATATGTCCAATTTCTTATCCTATGCACAGCCATTACCTAACATGTTAAAATTAGCCGAGGTCAGTGTCCCCGGCCGGCGTCAACGTTTTCCTCCGCTTCCTATATCAAGACATGCTACTTATGATAATAAATAGAAATGTCCGTTCGTATATTTGTAAAACTAAAATGACTCCCTTGCTCGGTCCAAAGTGGCTCCAAAGTGCATTAGACATGTTTATTTTGTTTTGTACAAGAAGTTTTTCTTCTCACAGCCGCTGGTTGAGTAAATTGATGAGACATGTTTTTACTATGCTATCGCTACAAGCTCATCATTACAAATTATAAAACACACAAGTTATAGTTAAGAGAAGGTAAGCTAGAAAAAGTTTGATCAATAACAAATAACACAGTCAAAATAGCCGAATGTATTGCGGGAATACAGTTAACCAGAAGTAACACTTAGCCAACCGGTAAAATATTGTTGATGCTTACAGCGAAATATGTACCATAATTTACTAACACACATTCATGACCCAATTTAACATGTGATTAAACTATCATCAAACCGAATTTAACTTCAATGTAATATTTGTTGACTACAATTAATAAGGTAGTAAATGCTCACAAGATAACAACTGTTCTAATTCTTAAGGATGCCGTAGGATAAGTTAGTTAGTCGTACTAAGAAACTGGATTTGACACAGATTTCAGTTACATTTTTCGCTTCCCTCTCGCTCGCACATTATAATATTTTCAACGGTTGTAAAATACTAGATATTCTTTTGAAAAATGTTCTTCATTAACTATACCGACTGACAATAAAAATACGGACATTTAAGATATTTAAATTTTCATACACCTACCTAGTTTCTGATAGAGAATAACGCCAATTCTATTCGTAATTTTTCACGCCATTATTCTCTTATCAGAATCTAGATACATATATGAAAATAAAAATATGTCTAAAACGTCCGAAATTATACTGTCAATATAATTATGTGCAAGCGAGAGAGAAGCGAAACTGAAAAACGGTCTTAACCTTATGGCGAGCACGGTAACAGAGGCAAATGTAGTAACCGATTTACTTCCGCGGCCGTGACGAAGTCACTCGCCGACGTGGTCACTCGCCACGCTACGCACATACGCAATATTATCGTGAACTTGATCTTGCATTAATTGGAACAATACACTTGATTGAGCGTGAATAATGAATTCGATAGATAATCCAACGTGCGACGTCGATGCAAATAGTGTAATTTCACGTTTTTTCTCACGTGCTGGTTTAGTTAATAATACATGAGCTCTAAGAGTGAACAATAAAAGTCATTCCATTTTCACGATTCTATTTTCCAATATAAAATTGCTGAAAGTAACACGCAATTTTTAAAAGAAAGACGAATTGACGAGAGCTTTATCAGATAAACATACCAGACTCAACATCAACAAATGAAATATTATGTGACATTATTTTGGCGCATGTTTTAATAGTATGAATATGATGATACATGACTCGCAGATTAAAACAATTTAAACGCGCACGTGCGCTTTTCGTGAGCAACACGTGTAATTAATAACTCTTGCTTTCCATCTGTGACCATATTACAATTACAATTAAATTAAAACAGTAGAAGTAAAACAAAAGAACAAGTTTACCATAGAAGGTACGTCGCGCAGAACGTAAACAATAAATAAAATAATATAATAACACAATTATATCTAGTTTTTATGCTTCATATTATGTTCATTGTTTACGTTTAAACTTATGGATATCCACAACCGGCTTTTGTCAAAACGGTGATGCTGAATAGCTTTGTAAGCGGATTCCAAATTTTAATCTCTGTTTTATGGTGATACTAATCTCAGCCCGCGGCTCCGCCCGCATAAAAGTTGTTATTCCATACGATTTTCATACCATATTCTGCCCCATTAGGGGTATTTTTTTTAGTAGCGTATGTCCGTTTCTAGGGTAACAGCAATCTTCACACCAAATTTCATCAGAATTTATTTAGTACATTGTGCGTTATTGAGTTACAAACATCCATTCATCCATCCTTACAATATTTCGTATTTATAATATTAGTGAGATCCTAAATGCAACTTAAAGTTTTTTGGAGTTGATATAGCGGAATAAAATGTTTAATCAATATGGATTGGAAAAATACGGTTACGGTTATAAATTATTTATTCCTCGTAAGATATATAGGGTGGATTTACCCAAGCATACAGTAAATAATCGTAGTAATCATCAATTATCGTAGTAATAACAAGTAATGATTAATTACTAGTGTAAATTAATTTTGCCGTTTACCATGCCAACATTAGCATGAGCATGAACATTAAAAGCCGTATATATACCAAAATGGTGCGTGCCTGAACAAGAAACGGATGTAGCTCTAATCGTTTTATAGTAAAAGTTATTACAGTGTCATATTCATTCATATTCATTTTCAAGCGACTTCAAGCACGGAGTATATGAGGAGCCCCTAACGTTAAATTTAATTAAATAAGATTTGGAAATAGTATTGTTTGGCTCATATTCACTATTAGAACTAAATAGGTACTAACTTGATTCTATATCTAACTAATCATTCTATCTGATCAACTTATCTAACTGATCAACTTTTTACTAATCATTATCATCAGCCATTCAATTAATTAAGTTGGTTTTGGTGAAGTTGTTTGTATTCACGAATGCACAGCTCGGGTGGTAGAAAGTCCATTGTTTACATTCTGAATGACACACGATAAATACATCCCATCTGAGCTAAATACTTGTACGCCGCTGTGTGTTGCCAATCTTATCTCGGAGTCTAGTACACAACGACCAAGAATATGGAACATTATAGCTTATGAATGGCGACGAAATTAAAGCCAGCTTACTAACATTCAGTTATTTTATGTTATGTAAAAACAGCAATTTACTAGATTTACAGCTCTGTTAGCTGCAGCTTAGCAACTATCTTAAATTATACATTCGATTTTTGATTTGGGTCGAGAAACTGCGTATTTTGTGTACTTGTCTAATTATCAAACGACGATCAAGCATAATTTTATGCCAGATGTGTTCGCAGTTCCACGCTCCCTTACCATATCTCTTCGTTTGATATATCTGTGGGATGTATGACAACGTAATAGGTCATCAAAAAGGTTTAGCCCATGGAGTACGAATGCCTCAAAAGTATTCATACTTCGTGTTCATACTTTGTTGTAGGTCATCAAAGACTGCGAATGGGCTGTTCGGTTGAACGAGAACAGCTTCAAAGCTCGACTGTACGCGGCCAAAGCTTACAAGGAATTGCTGCAAGACGACAAGTTCGCTGAGAGCAAGAAGGAACTAGACGAAATGTTTCCCCAACACGGGGACCTCGTTGAATATTTCTTGAAGAAACAACAACAAGGTGACGAAAATTCCCCAGAGTCAGACTAAATTATGAAGTTAGGACTGTACCCTGTTTATTTATTTACTCGATGCTATTATTGACAAGATTGATAAAGTACGATAGTTTAACCTATATAATTTAATTATGTTCCTTCGGTCGGCTAGTTCAGAAACCGTATTTTGTTCGTACTTATAGTGAGTATTTTATAACATGCTACTGAGACAAACGATTATTCTAATATATAAACATTTTTGTTATGAAGTATTTTATTGGTAAAAAATATAACATGTCAACATATTTAGTAAGTAACAAAAAGTAGTAATACTTAATTAATTTAGTCGGTTAGTTCAAAGCACTAAGTAAAAGTTACTGAATGATGTTTAATTCTCGTCGTAAAGAGTCTAAAACAATAAATTATTCTCGACCTATTTCAAAGCGCGATTCACTTTTAATACTTATCGCTGCTATTACGTTGCATCGATAACTAACTAAGCCATGAAGCATACTGATAAAATAGTTAATTTTGATACTCAATGATAAACTTGTAATTAAAGATTAGTCAGTTCGTACAAGGCAGCATTTAACGTCAAGTTAAGCAATAAGGCCTTATTTGTTTTGAAATCAGAAGAGTGACAAATCTATAGCCTCCTGACCGGGCTGTATGACGGGCTTGCTGTATGACGGGCTTGCTGTATCCCGGCAAGATAGGAACTTTACGGTCGCAGGGGAGTGAAAAAACGCGTTATATATTTTCATGCAATTTTGCCTCCCCGGTTGCCGGGCCGGAACGGGCACCGGCGCCAGGTCGGCTTATGGAAAATCGCCCAATTACAAGAAGGCAAATGAAATAGATATCTTATCCGGCAAACCGCCTGTTGCTACGACGGCAGTTGACGGTCACGGCACCAGCTAAGTCCGGGTTTTAACTATCTACTCGATATGCAGAGATTATCATTTAAATTAATACCCTATAATTATTGTTCGGAGTATCATACACTTTACATGTGTGGTGTGTCATCAAAATGTTATAGCTTTTTACTTAAGAGCGTTTATTACTTTCGCTTTAATGTTCATACTTGATATCTCGTTTTTGATGGTAATAATGGCGAAATAAAAAATTAGGTACATTTAATTTGGTCTTAATTGTCCGTAATTTTATTGTCAATATAGTTAGTGACTAGACTAGACTTTTAGAATTGTTGAATATGAGAGAAAGTGCGAGCGAGAGGGAAACGAAGCTGATAAACGACTTCAATATAAAGTTTTAAATTTAAAAACGTTGAACATTTTAGAGATTTTTTTTCCTTGTGTTGCATAGTTTATTGGTACATATTCGTACATTATTACTATTATTATGTAATTTAATATCCGTTAAATTCTATGGAATTTCCTACTCCCTATGATTGTAATTAGATTACGCTCCTATCACATGTGGAACATGGTCTATCTGGCCTCCAGGAAAGTGCCCACGTTTAGGGCCACTTGCAGGTCATCAGAGAAGGATACATAAGTCAACTTTTATTTTAAATATACAAATAAAAATTATTCAAGCAATCAATAAACAACAATGAAAATCACTTACCAAGTAGCATCAAAACGCCCACAAAAGACACGCAGGAGTACAAGAATGGCAAGTAGGTCCATAAATCTGAAACAATGAATTATGAAGTATTTGTGATACTGATAAGTTGTACTTTTTTGTCAAAACATGATGGCGGTAGTTTAACGTAGAAAGCTTGTTTAGTGTATAGATTACATATTAATGTAATAAATTATTACCTGGCTGCAACCCATACTGGCCCACAATCCCCACTGCTCCAATGCGGGTTGGTGGAAGTTTGACAGTTAAGAAAATGTTTGTACAGAATTATGCATGTCATTTAAGAAAATTTCGGAATCACTGACTGTATAAATGACTGTACAAGTACAGTTAAACAACAAAAGATATTACACCCAACCCAAATAAAATTACAGTTTGAGTTAACACACGAGAATTAGTAAAATCTTATGCTATCCGAATTGTTAAGTTTAAAAGATATGTTATAGTGTCATTTGATCACTATATGAAAAACAATGTTAACTTTTCTGGGTGAACTATCACTTTGTTTTATAAGACTACTTATAAAACAGACTTTGAATATAAGGGAGTCAAATTTCCACCCAGTAATATGCTGAAGGCACAGGTCTTTAAAATATAACATTATCAGTACTCACTAAGCAAAGCATCAATACTGGATCGGTCTCCTTCCAACCATGCAGATATAACATATGCCAGGCCAAGCATGGCCACACCTAGGAGTGCGAGAACTATGAAAGTCTCATACACTCGTCCTCGCAGTCCACGACAGCCCGGGAACCCAGAAGATTCCGAAAATAGGTAGGCAAATGGTAGAAACACAAAAAGTGATAGGTTTGAGAACAGAAATACATGGTTCCAAAGCCCTGAAACAAATATTACTTATATTTAATAGAGTACAGTGCACATTTCATTATCTAAAAAAAACTGTTATTGAATCCAACCAAATGTATCTCGACAACTTCAAGGCTACTTATTGTTGATTTGATAGTATACAAAATAATCAGTACCGAATTTCATGGATGTTTAAATTGTTGTTATAAAGAGGCCTTTATGACCAAATTGACTAGGTACGTAAATTTCTGCTGAAAGCCAAAAAGACTTTTAACATTACCTTGGATTAGGGAACTGTTGAGCCACTTGACATAATAGCTATTTGGGTACAATATGAGCACTTCGTTGCTGACTATTGACACGGGCAGCAGGAGTGCCGATCCCAAAGATACGGCAAGGGCGAAGGTACACAGCCATAGGCTGATGCGGTAGACTTTGACTTCATCTTCGTCCGCCGTGAAAAAGTCCTCGCTCTCACGCCGCCGAAACTTCTCGATCAACATGAACGAGAATAAGTACAGCAGGATAAACAGCAGCAGAAAAATCTAAAACCATTTTTAAAAATAATTACCGCTTCTACAGTAGCACGTAATTAAAGCAGTCGAATCAATATTATAACGAACTCGGCATTACAACTTACAATCTGCTCCCTGACATTGTTGTGAAATATTTGCTCCCGCAAGTCTGTTTCCTCATCATCCATCGTACACCATTAGATGTAGATTTACCTATTTGCAGATGTTCCTTAGTTAAGTAAGGTCCACTTTAAAACAACACAACATTTTCACCAATCACACCATTTTTGAAATTATATCTGTACTGAGTTTTTTAAAGTTTTCTTTCTTTAAATTTCAGAGAACCACCAATACTGCAAAGATTATATTCATTATTTAAAAAGTACGCAATAATTATGTCCACGAATGATCATGAATGATGCAAAACACGACAAATTTTTTTGATCAGCTGAAATGAAAGACTGAACGAACCATGACTGTTGAGTGAGTTGACTTGACTGAAGGTATTCAATCAATCAGTTATTCACAGACTAAAAACAAAATAAAAAAAACAAAAATGTAACAGACTACAAAGTACTTATTTGTATAGTACTAGTGACTATCGAATTAAATCATTATTTGTATGGGCACTTTGCTGCTAAACTGTGGCATCCAGTATAAAACAGTTCATTACTATAGCTGTCAATATCGTCGTGAATGTTCTGTTTACTTTTTGTTATCCACCTTCTCGACCACTATCATCAATGGCAGTAATAGTAACAATCTAACAATAGTCCCCGAGCTTGAAAGTTTGTGTTGGGCTTTTCTATTACATTAAACCTTATTTTGTTCGTGTTCTATATTATCGTGTTATATTTAAGGCCATGCTATTTTTGGACAGATGAAACTATTTTGGCAGCAATCATATTTTATCCGGCACATTTGTGGTAAAATTTAGCTATTTTAGCTGCGAGTGTATTTATCTGGCGCATTTGTGGACGAATAAAACTATTTTTCCGAGCGCATATTTGTCTGGCACATTTGTGGATAAATAAAACTATTTTGATCGCGCGCATATATTTATCTGGCGCGCAGTATATATACTGGGACAGCACACATGGTACGTAGTATTCCTATATAGTCTGTGACACAACCACTGACTGGTGTCACTAGCCTGTGAACCACACCAAAAAGTATAATAATATATACAGGAACACAAAGAGTATAATAATATATACACTAAACCTCCGCTACTATTATGTTCTGTGCACGAACGAAACAGTTTTATAAAATAACTAGGGAGAACTCGCGACTTCGCACGCGAGACATTTCGAAAAAGAGAAAAAGCAAAAAGGGGTGCAGACGATAAGAACTAAGAGATAGTCTATGCGGTAAGTTAGATCATCTACAATCCCTGAAAATTTCATCAAAATCGGATCAGCTGTTTCGGAGACTATTCGCGACAAACAAAATAGATGGACAGACAAAAATTCTAAAAACGTTTTACGTAATTTTAATATCACAGGCGGACCAATTTTATTTATTGTTAAGATTAAGAGGGTGTCATTTCAAGTTACATTCTACAGCTGGGACTATAGGATTATATCTATAATCGATGGCTGTTACCGCTACAAGGTCTCTCTCCTTACAACTGAGGAAGCCTGGAACGAATACATATTATGCCTGTGACCAGAATGAACACATCCTAGCAGCTTCGGTGGAGTTTGATTTGGCCACTTACCTTACCGAGTTTCGAATGTTCTTATGCAGCCTGAAGCCTGCCAAGGTTTGACGACTGATTGCACAATTTCACTACAGTATAAGAACCGTTAGTTCAGTTGGTGATGAAGAATGGTATAATTGGAGGACTCTGGTTAGAATCACGCTCAGAATGCATATATATAATATATCATTTTGCTCGCAAACATAAAAAATCACACTTAAGCAGGATGGGTAGATGTTTGAGGAAACAGGAAAACAATGAAAATCAATACTACTATATCATTCATTATATTCGCTCAAAATCATATTTGTGCTCAGTTCAGACAGTATAATCAAAAAAAATAAGTCAAATTTAAAAAATGGATGTAAGAAACATAATTATACAGTTCTTTCGTTAATAAAACACGTGATAAATAAAATAATATCCTACAATAAAATCAACTATGTAACTTATTTCACTACATAATAATATAACAGTTTAAAATAGTCTAAAAATAATGAGATCAACATTTCTGCATGTGAATTTTTAAATAAACAGGGTGCAGATTCTTTTCCACAACAATGTGAGAATTCAATTATTTTGCTTACAATTTTTTTTTAAAGTGAATAAGATAGCAAACGACTGTGCAGCTCCACCCATCCGCTGCCGCCATTGAAATTCATGATAAACCTTGAACACGACCGTAAAAGGAACTGGGTATGCCAGAGCAGCTAGTATCAGATGTTAAAAGGAATGTTAGTTGGTCAGTAATTGTCAGTATAAGGATTATAGTAGAAATGTCTGATAGTGTCAGTAAGACCTGTTAGTTGGTGTTAGTTATAGTATGGTTAGTGATGGTTCTGTTTGAATCTGGCCACAGATGCGTTGCTTCCCTTGAGGACTATGATGGTTGCCTCTTGTAAAAGTGTAACCTGCATTCACAACTTTCCGACCGAAACATAATTGTAGAAAAACAATAACTTTATGGCAGAAATGGGTAATGGGGAACCGTATACAGGTTCTACCACCTTCTACCTACCTCCATATTATCACATTTTATTATTATTACAAGAAAAGCAGAGGTTATCCAGGAGATCACTTGTATCCAAGGTCTTTGTAATCCCAGTAAGATTATTATGGAGTTTAAAATATGAGATATTAAAATTATATTTTCAGACTTGATCAAGAAGAGAAATAAAGTGTTGAAATTTAAAAAAATGTATTTACATATAACTTGGGTCTTAGTAATATGATATAAACTGTCCTGTAAAACATCTCAACAGACGGCAGAAAATTACTCAGTCTTGCTGGAGTGCCTAAAGTCCACACCAAATATCTATTAAGTTTTAAATATTATTAATCTTACTTTTTTTAATTAATATATTTGGTAATGCAACAGCGATACATAATAATAATTTTATATGATATTGTCACAATTCTGGCCAAAAATGGATACAGTACCCCTTTAAAGGCAGGAAATGCAATGTACTGCTCAGATGTTTCTTTTCTATAGTAAAATAACAATAATGTAAAATTGAATCTTTACTAATATAAATGTGAAGGGGGGTGTGAAAGTGTGAACTCAATTATTTTTAGAGTACTATTTCACCAAACTAAGTACACACTATATTTTACATAATTTGATACAACATTTTAGTGGAACATTTAGTAGCAATAACATGAAATAGGTTTATAGGCATACTTTTTTTAAGTTCATTCTTATTTCAAAAGATTCTAATCTATTGTGACCAAGACCATTCCAAGCAGTTGATACTCAAAAGTTTGATATGAATTTAAAGATCATACAGAGTTACATACATTTCTTCTATTTACTAAATATTGATCATTCATAAAAATACATAACAAAGAAGGTGATATAAGGTCTACCTATATGTTATTAAGGTTTAGTCTTTCCTGTCTATCCGGAGAGGTATCATTACTCCTGACAACCATGCAACTGCCAGAGCAACACTGCAAAGCCACACAACATTGTAGTACACATTGACTTCGTCCTCATCCATCAGAGAGTACTCATTGTACCGCTGCTGGCATTTAAATATTAATATAAATGAGAATAAGTACAGCAACATGAACAGCAGCAGAAACATCTAAAACAAAATGTTGACACTATAGCTTCAGCTGATACTGTACGAGATGAGATAAGACAAAATTAATTAAACGACAAACTTACGATCTGCTGCCTGACATTGTGCTGAAATATAAGCCCCTGCAAAAATGTTTCCATTTCATCCATCGTTTTCTGGTGCATTTACCTATTAGCAGATTTTTCTTCGTAATGCTGCACTATAATAGAACACATCTTCAGTCAATCATTTTACAACCCAAATATATATTTTATTTATTTATACCTTTACAACTAATGTGAACAAATAAAAGAACTAGCGTATAACAATTCTTTGCCTTCTACAAATCATTTAAATTGGTAGCAGTAAGTTACTCTATGATTGATGACAGGTGGTACGCTGCGTCAATTTCAAATAAAGCGATGTGTCAATTAAGTCAATGTCACGTGCTTGACGCAAAGACTACATTGACCACAAAATATTAACATCCTCTATTGCTCAGAGACTTGGTGCGCATACAGGAGACACATACGTCAGTTAGACAGGTTCCATCTGAAATGCCTCCGCGACATCATGAATATAAAATGGTCGGATAGAGTCCGTAATACGACAGTGTTACAGCGAGCTCATGTCTGCGGAATAGAGGCATACCTGAT